>JAUMHH010216401.1:0-12429 GCA_032359455.1 Chlamys rubida | reverse complement strand
AAAAATCACATTATATTGATATAGTAAGGTAGCATATATCCTTAACTAGGCTTTTTCAACTCCCAAGTTATTAGTCCCCCACCGGTTCCTGTGGGGGGGCTATAGGTTTGCATTCCATCCATCCGTCCGTCCGTCCAAGAAGTTTGTCCGGGACATATCTTCTATGCTATTTCACCTGGAGTAACAGATTTAGTGTACAAGGACATCATGGGATGGAGGAGTGCAGAGTGCAAGAATTAGGTCACTGTGACCTATGACTTGACATTTGACCTTAACTTTTGAAACAGTTTGTTATGTACTTTTTCACATGGAGCAACCAGAGTTGGCGTACAAGGACATCTTGGGATGGCGGAGTGCAAGAATTAGGTCACTGTGACCTATGACTTGACCTTCGCTTTTGAAATTGTTTGTCCGGGGCATATCTTCTATGCTATTTCACCTGGAGTAACCTGATTTGGTGTACAAGGACATATCTTTGGATGACCCGAGTGCAGAGTGCAAGAATTAGGTCACTGTGACCTATGACTTGACCTTTGACCTTTAATTTTTAAAAAGTTTGTCCGGGCATATCTTCTATACTATTTCACCTGGAGTAACCTGATTTGGTGTACAAGGACATCTTGGGATGACATATTGCAAGAAGTAGGTCACTATGACCTCACTTTGATCTAAGATTCCTGACATAAGTTTACTGTTTGTTAAAAATAGAAATACCGGTGGGGGACTTGCAATAATTTGTCCTTGTTCCAGAGTAAAGCAGTTTCACTGTATAATTAATTAACCCTCCTTTCTATTGAAATGTCATCAACTTGGCTTGTAAATGGTTATAAAAATGAGAAATCCGATCTTGGTTAAAGTCGTCTGTATGACTGATGTTCAAATTATAATACAAATTCAACTGTTATTACATTGAAAAGTTAAGAAAAGACGATAAAATCATAAATGAAAAACAATTTCATAGTAAATATGTTTATTACTCACTCGTTGGGAAACGCAAATAATTTGTTTGTCTAATTTTAAAGATTTTCTCGAAAAATGGAAAACCTATTTCACCTGTGACAAGCTAATGCTCCCTAATAAGCCCCCTTTTCTGATAAAACCCTTTATGGGTATATATATTCTAATTATGGAGAGGGTAGAGTTAAAGTCCACGACCTAAAATTCCATTTCTCAGACTACAAAAAAATAAACCATCATGGCTTGTCACAGGTGAAATAAAATATTTAGGTGTTGTACTATACTTAATCCTTGAACAAATGACGTCAACGATTTCTACACTGTTTATCAAGGGAAGTGTTCGGGGTAGACAAAAAATCTCATAGTGGACACATGAAGGCGGTCAAACAAAGTGTTTTAGATGGAACGTCCAAATGGTCAGCAAAAATAGCTATAACTGGTAAGTCGTCAGTGGCCAGTCACTGACCAGTCACTGACCGCATGTCCAGCATGTTGTGTGTCCACCCAAAGACGTTTGTTGTTTTTTCCACTTGTTTATTTTGGGCAAATAATAAAAGGTCAAGATTTTATTGTCTGGAAACAAATTGTGTTCTGATAGAAAAAATAATAATAAAAACGTATTGAAGAAAAATATCTGGTTTCAATTAAATCTCATTTCTTTTGAACTTTAAGCTCCGATTGTCTCCCCTTTCAGTTCAAACAGATTGTCTCCCCTTTCAGTTCAAACATAACACTGTGGTAGTAAATTTTATTCTTGGTACTTACAGTAAATTCTGAAAGTGTACACCTCATTATTTTCTGCCCAAAATAACAAGTATGCATGTTGTTCAGGATACAAGTTACCAACTTAAATGGCTTAGTTATGATACATTATGATAACAAGATAATATATATATTTTCAATAATATTTTTATTTGTAATTTTTAATGTAAAAAACTACTTCGAGAAAATTCCTTGTGATTGGATTCAAAATTACCATCTTCATTAAGTGGGTTGAAAAATATATAATTTGAAAAGGTTAACTAACATATCTAATTAAGTTAATTAAGTTGGTCACATTTGTATCTTGTTGTGTGACAGGTGTCACTAATATCAACTATTGTTTATGTGGATAAAATCGTTGTAGATGTCATGTTTTTAAACTGTTTTCGTTGATGATTTTTAATTTCAGAGGTGTTTTCAAAGTTCCCCAAGGTTTACATTCCGGCCATATAAGGCAATCCCAACAACACGTATTACATGGCACTCACGAGTGGTCAGCCAAAGTGTCCATCACAGGTAGTTCTGACCACTTGACCGCTAGACTTTGCGTCAATGGTCAACAAACTTTTTATACCTGTATTTAGTGTGCTTTCCAGAGTCGTTCACCAGTTTCATGCCACTAGCTTGGTTTTGGAATTTTACATCAGTAAAATAAGCCTTAATTTTTTGCACCTGAAATTCTTGACTAACAACAGCAGTAGTTTAATACAACCATCTTGAATTTTTAGATCTTTTCATTTCTTCCTTGTCTTCCCAGAAACACCATCTACAAAACCATCCTTCTTAACTGACAGTTGTCATTTTTGCCATCACCAGTCTTAACCTTTTATTTTACAATTTCAAGTGTCTCTGAAAAAAAGGTGTCTTATTTTAGTTGATTTCAAACAAATTAAGTTCGCAGGCATATCATTGCAATAAAAATCAAAGATAAACATGATTTCTATATTCTGATTGGTCAGTGAGTTGATAATAAAAGTAAATACTGAAAATGTGTAAATGTCTTGAATATTAGCTTAGTTACAGGTATTTCTTCACTTTTGGTTAGCAAAGGATTATAGATTATCATTTTAAAGAATTGCAGGGATTTTCATATAGGCGCCAAACAGAGAGTTATTGTTCTTATTGTTCTTGTTGTCTTTACTCGGAATGACTGTCGACAAATTCTTCTCAATTTCCATTTCTGATGTTGATAAACTTCTACCTGTGGCATACTAACCAATCACAGCAAAGCAGATTGCTTATGAAGAACTTGAATGGATTGGCTGATTTCATTTTCATTTTGTTCCCTTAAGCTTAGCTGAATTGACGGCGATTTTGCTGCCGTTTCACTAACATACTCGTTATCAATCATTTTTCTGATGAAGTGACAGTACATATTGTACTAGTCATCAGAAAGTCAAACATAAAACACCTCACTGGCTGTGCTATATGAACCCGTATATATATATATGCATTGTTGGCATTGACAATACACCAAAGGGAGGTAATCCATGATTTTTTCATTTGAGTCTTTTTATTAACATTGAGTCTGAGATTACTAACTTTAGATTATAGATTAATTTCATAATAGCTTTGAAAATTAATTTTTAGTTAGATATTATTACTAATAAGTTTATATTGATGATTTTATATAAACAAATTACCAAATTTACAGAATACAATAAAAAAGATGCATGTTATATTGGGATAGTATATTTTATTTGGTCCACATAGTACATTCTGGAAATACTTGGTGTCAGTAATTTTAACGTCTAATGTATCTCATTCTCTGAATTTAAGAAATATTATAAATTGTTATACATTTCATGTGATGAATTCCTAGAACATTAATTAAACATTTATATTAATTTATATACATGTAAATAAACATTTATATTAATTTATATACATGTAAATAAATACTTACTGCTAGCATTACATTGATATCAAGAAATATTTATTAAATGAAACATTCTTGGAGGAGTAAATTTACACGTGGTGGTTTCTGGAACAATCCTTAGCATTAATTAATATTTTCACTCAATATAAGCAATGCTTTCCTTATGGGATAGGAAAATCTTCTTATATAGTACAGACATTTGAGAAGCTGAAGTCATTATAGGGGTATTTGTCTTAGTGTGCTATATGTACAAAACAGGAATTTTCTGATTTACTGGTTATATTTTTAGTTATTTATAGATTTGACCCATCCCTCCACATTCCATTCCCCCACCAGTTTATCTATAGATCTGCATGTCGTTATTTTCTGTTGTAAATGTGAATAGTAAATATTGAATACACGTGAATGTTCATTAATAAATCAATGAAATATGCCTGAAAGCAAACAAAGATAAAATCTCTATTTACTTTTACACATTGCCTCTGCATTATATGAATCAGTCAAATTACAGATCATGCCTTTCATAATACTATGAATGCAAGTGGTGTCCATGACTTAATTGCTTTTGTCACCATTTTGTATATTTGTCAATATGATGCTTGGCAGTCTGCTGCAGATTTCAATATGATTGCAGGCTTTAAATTAATCAACCACTCAGGCGACTTGGATTGTTGGAGTGCTATTCCGTCAATATAGTTGCATTGTTGATACACACACACACAATACAGTTATGATTAGATTACCTTTCCAGTTAAATTTAATATCTGATACACCATAATTTCAAATAGAAATATACAACTTGATTTTATAATTTTGTAATTGTCATAATAATATGAAAGCATTATAATAGCAAACATGTTCATTTATCATGAGTCAAGCACTTTGCACACAATACCATATGAATATGACAATTACAAAAATAGTGTTCAGTGTCTGTACATGTACTTGTTTCAGTATTAGTACCTAAGTATTGATTGAATGTTATTGTTATGTATCTGTGATCCACAAAACCTGATGGCTACCTGTCTTTTCAAAGAAGCAATTTCATTGTCCACTCTCACCTCCCTATCCCCGACCATTTCTCCAACCTCTACTCTAAATTGCCCCATCTGTTCATTTCAATCCATTGTCTCACATGTACACCTACCATTTGCTATATCTGTCCAGAAATAAGACAATGCCTGGTAATAAGCCCACCCAGATCTATAGCAGTTGGTTAGAAATGCTATTCATTGTCTAGGTACAAGCCCACACTCCAATTTTGAGTTAGAATTATTAATTCATCCTCAACCCAAATATTTTTGACATAGCTAAACCTGTTCTTACTACCTAACAATGAATATCTATATTCTGTCCTGTGAACATGCCCCCTTCTTTCCCTATCATCGCCCCCCCCTCCCCCTCCATCTCTCTCTGTACACTCCCCATGCATCCCTACTCCCTTATGACATATTCACCCCTACAGGAACTAACTGTTGATGTTTACCTGTGTTCTGCCTACAGTGATATGTGCCCAAGGACTTATCGGCAAGGATAAGACTGGGACTAGTGATCCGTATGTAACAGTCCAGGTGGGCAAGGTGAAGAAACGGACAAAAACCGTGCCACAAGACCTCAACCCAGTCTGGAACGAGAAGTTCTATTTGTGAGTAGTCTCCCTTGTTACCAATTACCTCCCTTTATAGTGTATTTGTCATGTATGAATTGTCTCTTCATTACTTACTTTTTTACCTTTATATCTTTTATGAGTTGTCTCCCATATATCTTTATATCATTAATCATCAGAAACAATAAGTGACTAAAGTCATAGAACTTATTTGAATAAAATTTTAATACTAGAGATCAAGATCAAGATTCTAAGAAATTATTTGTTTCAATGCTCTACACATATCACAAAATATATGATTGAAGGTATATTGCTGATTTATCAATATATCTGTTTCAAGATGTGAATTCAGTTTTTCTTCCTTGTGAGAAAACAGAAAAATCAAAAGGCAAAAAAAATATATATATATATGAAACAAAAATATACAATCGTAAGACATAAAAATTATATAAACACAAAAATTTAGTTGATATAAAAATATCCAAATGCAAAAAAATATGATATGTTTAAAAAAAAGATACAAAAGCAAAATAAAACAACATAAAAACAACGTGCTTAATTTCATCTCTAATGAGGCTAAAAAGCCTTTATTTCATTTATCCCTGAACCCACTATCATTTAATATAGGATAAATTATAATATGACATAATTGTGTGTTTTCAGTGAGTGCCATAACTCCTCCGACAGAATCAAAGTACGAGTATGGTAAGTTAATCGTTGCTTCGTCCTTCTATGTATTTGTGGAACACCAACTTGACTTGGTAAAAAAAACGTGTTCTCATAAGATTCCACAGTGACACCTGTCTAAACTGAACACTACAAGGATCAACATCTCCTGTCGGAATAGACAAGTTTCCAGATTACAGAGTTTCTAAAGATATAGATATAAATATGTTGATTGCTCCAGACAAGTTCAAGTTAGACAGGTGATATTGTACCATTTTGTAATATTGAATTCATTGTCCTAAACTTTAATTTCATTTGTGGCCCATTTGACGTTGGTATTAATAATATTCAAGAGATCGGAGGTTTATATTATAAATACACATTATGGTATATATATGAATGGTAAACAGAAACTAACTAATGCATATAAAGTTCAAATTTAATTCAGCATGTTTCTCTGTTTTGCAATATCACATATTACTTACAGTGTACATCAAGAATTGAAAAGTTTGTTATAGCATCAAATCGGGTGGCAGCACACTGAAATATTTTTTAGGAGAAAAGAGTTTCAGCTGATCTTGGAAGAACTGTTATAGGCATAAACAGAAGTAATATGATTCTAAAGTCGGTAAGGCTATTATAGACTGAATAAAGGGACACTATCCAATTACCTCCCTGACAGATTTACATAGAAATGTATTTGTAAGTAGTTTTGTCATACCAGAGGTAAAAGGATGATATTATTTTGAAAATTTATTTTTATAATTATTTGATAATGAAAAAATATTTCTGTTATTAAAAATTGATGACACAAAAAAAGCAGCAATTATGCTCTTCGAAATGGTTTTCATTAATATTCATGACTCAATCCTAGTTTTGCAAAGTTGGACCAGAAAATGGACACACATGACATATACCAATAAGTGTATTTGGAATTTGATTTTAACTGATTTCATTAGAGTACCATTGCTAAATAAATTTGTTAAATAGTTCTTTATTGAAGCAGAAACAATAAAGGCATGAATTTCCCTTGAAAGTCCTACTTTAAAATTGCATTTCTGAAAAAATAATTTTAACCTTAAATTTCAGGAGTAGATCATAAATGAAGTCATCATGTTAATTTCCCTGCAATATTTTAGGGGGGAGGGGGAGGAAATAAACAAATTTCATATGCCAGACTGTTGACTAAAAGTGTATTTTTTTAGCTTAGATGAAGCCATATTCTCTCATCTGGATGAAACCACAAGCTCTTGAAATGCATCAGCTTTATTTCTTTGTCCAAACAGGATGGTTCAACCTTTGACCAGTGTTTCTGGAATTACTCAAAGGGAGGCAACTACAGGGTTTCATTTATTTTTTTTGCAATTTTTAAAATTAAAATTTAATTTTCTGCAACAATGTTATATGACCATCAAATTCTAGGGATGAAGACAACGATTTGAAATCCAAGTTAAGACAGAAATTAACTCGGGAATCAGATGACTTTCTCGGCCAAACGATAATTGAGGTGCGCACGCTGAGTGGTGAAATGGATGTATGGTACAACCTAGGTGAGTAACCATGGCAACCGTATCGGCCATGACAGGTGTCATCAGTCTGCGTGATTTCTTTAGTGTTGATATATGTATGTATTATATTTTCCGTCCTAGTGTGTTATTCTGTTTTTAGCCGTGTGTTTCCCCGAGCTGACAGCTGTTTTGAGTGTCCAGTCGTCCGCCCTGCATCATAGCCTCCGTTTGATCATTCCGTCGTCCTGACGTGATTCGTTGGTTGTTGATTGCCTTGCGTTCATTTCTGGCAGTGCTTTGTGTGTGTTACAGGGATGAGGATGATGATATAAAATCTAAGCTGCGACAAACATTCACCCGAGAATCGGATGATTTTCTTGGCCAGACTATCATTGATGTGACCACTTTGAGTGGCGAAATGGACGTTTGGTATAACCTAGGTTAGTTTGTAACAGGTATCTGCCTGGACACCACCCGTCGGTCATCTGTTAATCACCAAGCAGCCTAACGCAGTATAATAGTGCATCCACATGACTTCATTTTCCTTCTGTACACTTCGATGTATATATTACATTTTTTTTTCATAATGTAGTCATTTCTACGTGTACTTACGTTTCAATATTCACTGTCTTTTTCCTCGAGTACCATTCTTTGTTATAACAAAGTGTCTTTCTCACCTCATTAAACTTTGTTCCTTGATTTGAAATTAATTATAATTTTGTCTGGTGTATACCCATAGATTAGACAAATTCCTTCCTTTTCATATAAAAGAGTGTAACACCCATAACAACATTAGTTACCTCCCTTGCACTTTTGTAAAAAAAAATATAATATGAGAAAAATGTTTTCAACATAACAATTCCCTAACCAGAATCATAGCACTTTAACCTGTACAAACTAATTCTTTATTTGTACAAATAAAAAGTAGTCAAAATTGTTGATCAAGAAATACAATCAAGCAAAAGCATTGCAGTGGAACGTTCAATATGAAAAGAAAAACAATATCTCAAAATTAGAAAGTACCGTATTTACTTTGATAAGCACCTTGTTTCTTTTAAGTGCTTTTCTCTTTTGCTCTGGTCTGTGTTTCCCACGCTTTTATCATTGATTTTCTTACGAACAAAAGTTAAATTCTAATTTTTCCTTTTTTCCAAAATTATTATTTTCCTAATTGCTAAGTGTCCTGGGTGCTTATTTGGCCAATATGGTACAAACCATATATTTTCCATCAAGGGAGACAACTTCCATCAAGGGAGACAACTTGTGTTTGGGTAAAGAAAACTCTTTAGTATGGAATGCAGAATTATTAATCAACATTGAAATAAAAATAGTTCATCAGGTGATTTGAGAAAAAAAATTTCTTGACATTGGTTAGAAATATTTTAATAAACGAATCTAACAGCACAAATATTGCTTAAATATTTATATTTAAAAAGAAATTAAAACATCATTTCTGAAAACATGTCAAAAACGTGTTTTAAAAAGTAATTATTCACAAATTGTAGGGTTTACTTACTACGAAATATAAAGAATTTTTTCAAGTTCATGAATGTAATTTTTTTTTTTGTTAAATTTATTAACGTCTACATATATATTAATAAAGATTCTTCTTGCACTATTGAATTTCACCATATGTTAAACAGATCTAGACTTTCCATCTTTTTCTAATTTGAAAGTAGTTTATAGCTGAGAGCATATCAGTACTACTACAAATACAATCAGATGATCAGTAAATCTCTAACCTACTTGCGTAGATCAAGAATATTGTAGAGTGATATTTTTCATCACTAAATCATGTTTTTCACCTGTTAACGTATTTTGGAACCTATGAATAGAGGAGTGTCATTAATATTTTGTTTTTATCTGTGCTCATCATTTAAACTGTTAAACAAGATAATGTCACATTGCTATGTTATAAAGAACATAGATATATCACTGTGACCTGATTCAAAGAGGTTAACAAGTGTGTTAGAAAGAATAGCTATAAAATAGGTCACTGTGACCTAATTCAGATAGGTCAACTTGTGTGTTATAGGTCACTGTGACCTGATTCAAGGTCATCTTGTGTGTTGTATAGAAAAAACTATATTATAGGTCACTGTGACCTAATTCAGGAAGGTCAACTTTTGTGTTATAGGTCACTGTGACCTGATTAAAGGAGGTGAACTTGTTTGTTATAAAGAAGAGCTCTGTATGTAGGTCACCGTCAAAAGTGTGACCTGGTTCAAGCAGATCAACTTCATTTTATTATAAAGAAAAGCTCTATTATGGATCACTAACTTAGTTCAGAAAGGTCACGTCACTTGTGGTGAGAGGATTTCCATTGGTGTTCAATTGTCAGAGGGTTACAAAATTAGGTTACTGAATCCATTGAAAAACAGCATAGATATGTGTAGATTTTAGTTCAGCTAGGTAATAGATAACAGAGGTTACTTAAAGGATAAATGCAAAATTTTACATAACTTTATCATTTATTTTAAATGTACATGCAACAACTGGGTGGTCTTTGAAAAAGTAGCATAAAACAAATTGATTCAATTTTTTTTTAATACAGTTTCTCCTATCACCTGAATTGACAAGCTTCAAATTTCGATAAATTTAAATAAAAAACTTTTTTCTGATACTATTGATATCCTGCAATAATTCTACAGAAGTACAAAAAACACTCTAAAAAAATGAACATACACCGGAGAATTACTGTTTCTCCGAAAAAAAAGCATGTATACTTTGCTAGACTTATGCTAGTCCGACATTGTGGCTTTTACGATTGGAGATGATTTAGGCGTCCAGCTTAATTTTGTATTACCGTATATGTGATGGTCTGTGTCATTATACTTAGCATAGGTTTGGGTAGCCTCATATCACGGGATGTCTGTTGCACAGCTGCGAAGATTCATGCTTCAATGGGCATTCGTGTTGTCGTGACAGTGTTTGTCTGGAATGTTTGTACTTGTAGTGCCTGTCGGGAATGCATTTGTGGAATAATAAAATATTCATTTATTTCAGCATTTTGAACAACTTTTGTTTACTCCTGTGTATTGTGCTATTGGATGCAGTATTTATTCTAATCAAAGCCCTCTTTGCATAAACACAAATATACTCCCATTGATGTAAAAATTCTACCATAAATATTTCAAAAGAATACCAAATAATGATCTGTTTGCAGCCAGAATTGACAAGGGTTTGTGTAATTTTTTGAGCCATAATCGTCATTTTGCTTTTTCTGGAAGGATATGTGTTGGTACTGAATACTCCACTTTACAATAATACTCTGAAACAGGGCATTGATAAGAATAGATATGGTATTTGATTTAAGGTATGTGTGAATTACGGTAACTTTTTTGGACAAAATATCAGAATTTTCCATTTGTTTAAAATTTTCTTCCTTGCCAACTGTTTCATTTTATCAAACCTATAACCTTTGAATCACTTAAAAAGAAAAAAATACTGTAAATAATGAAAAAAGGACATTTACCGTAAATAACAGCATGACCTTATTTTATTTGTCTGGCATGAAAATGTTCATAATTATACAAGAAATAAACCACGCAACAATTTTTATGACAACATTCAAAATAAACCCAAAATTTTCTCTTCTATTTTTAGATCAATTGTTCCTTAAAAGCTTTCAATGCATATCATTTGTCTGAATCTTTAAAAAAAAAAAAAAAATGTTTTGTTTTCATCTTGCGAATATGTTGTCATAAAAGTTGCTGTCTTTGAACATTGTGACACAGAATATTTAAGCTTGAATTGTGACATGTTATTGAATTCTGTTCAGTTGTGTGAATAGTTTGAATTCATGTACTAATATAATTTCCTTCATTAACGACAATTCTATTCTGTTTGAATTCTACAAAACATTTTAGCATTATATACAGTGTGTGTTCATTAATACCTGATAATATTTCACCATTTCCATCTTGAAAAATTAATATGACTTTAATTTATAACTTCAGTGACATTGAATAATAGTTTTAACAAGTTGATGTTAATTCCAGGGAAACCTTTAGTCTGAGGTCCCACAACTATACTGGAGAAAATATTTAAAAAAAAATAAGTTTGTTCTTTGAACAGAGCAAAGAAACTGATTGCATTTATTCTGGTCAGTTTAGTGGTCATGTATATACCGGTCAGTTCTATCTGAAGTCGATATAAGGTGGAACATCGTTAGTTCTATTACACTGGTTTTAATTTTAAGAAAATAATTTGGAAGCAAATATTATAATCAAGATAATATAAAGTAGATTTTAGTGTCTTGCTTTCATTCAAAGTGTATAATGTGAGATTGCACAATTCATCAAGTTTTTCTGGATTTTCTGGATTTTGCAATTTTAGTCTCGTTTTGGGGGGTTTTCTTCAAATTTAACAATTTCTCTAATGAGTATGTATATTTGTATGTGAACTAATACGTTCCACTTCACTTTATTTGAAATCTGAATTCTTAGTTAAACTTATCTTGTTAGTACTTTTGATTTTGTTATGTGACTACAGACTAAGAGTTCATTGGAGTGATGCTGTCATTAACTTAGCTGCTAGAATCACAGTACTTTGCACACTGAACACGTGTAGGAATTTCATAATTTCACTTTTAATATCTTGTTTCTTGTTAGTGTATGCTAGAGAGCACTCAAACAATTTAAATATTTAATTTTATGTTTTAGAGTAATTGTTGATTCAATTTCATATAAAGTTGCTGTTTATAAATTGTATGTCAATAATGACTGGACATGTTTAGGACTGAAAAACATTGATTACAAATACCTTGCAACCCTCCTCCCTCTAGCCCCAGCCTTCCCTACCCCCACAAAAGAAAAAAAAACAATTAAAAAAGGCACCTCACAAACTTACAACATAAAAACTTCAAAGGACATTAAAAGTACATGGAATTTACTGAAAATTGAATTGTTTTCTTAATTTGGATCAAGATAGAATTTACGTAAGAATTCTAAGATGTTTTACACACTGCCTGTGTAGGGTATCACATCTACCATAGGGTATCACATCTACCATAGGGTATCACATCTACCATAGGGTATCACATCTACCAT
>JAUMHH010216390.1:0-12429 GCA_032359455.1 Chlamys rubida | reverse complement strand
TCGCAATAAAATGTGCAATAATAATAATATTGCAATAGTTTTTCCGCGATAGCAATAATATTGCAATTGTGAAATTGACCGCAATAGTCACCCCTAATTATATGTAATGTTTGTATGTAAGGATACATATATTACATGTAATGTTTGTATGTAAGGATACATATATTATATGTAATGTTTGTATGTAAGGATACATATATATTATATGTAATGTTTGTATGTAAGGATACATATATTACATGTAATGTTTGTATGTAAGGATACATATATTACATGTAATGTTTGTATGTAAGGAGACATATATTATATGTAATGTTTGTATGTAAGGATACATGTATTATATGTAATGTTTGTATGTAAGGATACATATATATTATATGTAATGTTTGTATGTAAGGAGACATATATTATATGTAATGTTTGTATGTAAGGATACATATATTATATGTAATGTTTGTATGTATTATATGTAATGTTTGTATGTAAGATATAAATCCATGGTCTCTGTTGACACATACCATTGCCTCCTGCTCCCTGATCATGTATGCTAGCTATAGGGTTGTTGTTCCCCATCTCCAAACAGGCCCGTATCAGGCGATTGAGTTTCTGTTCCATCTCGGGGTCTCCCCTCTGCACTGCTCTGAAGTCCCGCTCTGTCTTGTTGTCGCCCTGTACCTGGACGGAGGAGGCTGCTCCCCCTCCCATACCGATACGGTAGACTGGACCCCCGATCTTCGCCACCCTCATACCTACAAACATCAACGTACCACTGATCGGCTACTGGAAGTTTAATAGTTTGGACTATAAAAACACTTTATCCTGTCTCCTGTTCATTCTTCTTTCTCCCCACCCCCTAGTTAACTTACACAAGAATGTTTCACAAGCTTTTATAAGATTGAGGATCTTAACACAAGCTCCTAAAATCATTTGTCAACAGAAACCAATACTTCATGAACTGAATGCCAAAAGTAATGATACTCATAATATCCAAGAAACTGATAAAGTCAAGGTTTGAAATTAACACAAGCTAATACACAAAATGCGTTAATACTTGACACTTTAGCGTTTTGAACATGGTTCAAGGACGAAAATATTTGCGTCCTCAAATAAATTTACCGAACTACTGAAATATTGTGTCCAGCCCGCTTCCCGTTCGAAGTGTGTTGAGAATAAGAAGGGGATTTCCAAATTTGAGTTAAGCACTATTCTGAATGGCTAACATATATAGTCTGAGTCGCGCACGCGTCATAATCAATGTCAAGGTCTCACAAACCGCAAGTTGACAAATGCCTTGTTCCTTGCAGACCAGACTACCCATCGAATCGGGCATCAATGTCATATCAGAGAATGAATCAGACAGGCCTATCCACCCTGATGTTACCGAAAGTGAGGATGGTACGTCAGAAAATCCCCCGAAAAAAAATCAAAACATCGGAGCAAGAAATCACGTGTCAGCTAAAAACTTTGAAAAAAATTTGCAGTATCTTATGCTTCAAATGAATATTTTTTTTGTCAGCATAATAACATTTTATGACGACCTTTAGAATTTATATGACAAAAAGTATTTCTATAGTGTGAATCTATTCCTATAGTCCAAAACAGAATGCATAGTCGTCGCACGCGCCATTTTTTAAATACGTAATCAAAACACTGACATTTGAGTTTTAATTACGTTTTCTTGTGCTATTTGAACTTAAAAACTAACCATCTGTAGACAAAAAATGGTGAATGGCTATGTAACTGATTTGTTGACACATTTATTTATTTATAAGTATTTTTGCAAAAAGTGATCTGATTTGGGTAGTGATCCGATTTAAATTTGGGTACTGCCTCCTTACATTGGAAAAACAACAAACAAATGAAAATATTCATGACAAATTTATTTTGCTTGTTTAAATTTTGTTTTGCTTGTAACTTTCAAATCTACAAGCAAATTATTGCTTGTAGGTTCAAAAATTAAGTTCAAACCTTGAAAGTATAAATCAGTGTTTCTGATTATGTATGACTAGTCTCTACTGCCTCTGTTTTAAAAAACTAATGTTGTAACATCATGTCTTGTTAAGTTCCGAAACGTTTTATAATCATGACCCGGGAAATTTTAAGGGAAACAAAGTCCTTATTTAACCTTTGACCTGAAAGTACACTGGACATATTCTGTTGGATGCATGTATGCTTTAAAAAGCATAAAGATGTCTTGTTGTGTAAAGAAACTAGTAATATAACTGTAAATAGAAATAAATACTTACCTTCTTTTGGTGTTTTTTTCATGGTGCAGTTCCCATCTAATTGTCCAATGCCACCACTAAACATGATAGGTTTGACGTACTCTCTCCGCTCTCCATCAGGTGTGGTCAGTCCAAATGAGCGGGCAAACCCTGTGATAACAGGCTCTCCAAATTTGTTACCGTAGTCCGAGGCCCCATTACTGGCCTCTACTGCGATGTCCACCGGGCGAGCCAAGTTACTAGGGTAGACATAGGCCTTATCCTCCCAAGGCAGTTCATACCCTTTAACAAGTACACGAAATAAAGAACAAGAAAACAAAAACGAATACAGATGTTAACTATAAAATAGGATAAATGTACATTTCAGTAGTGGTAAATTTCTCATTATCATGTCAAAAGTTATATGCTATCATCTTGGCATAAATATTCTAGTTCTGACTATTTTCATAAATTACAAAACCACATTCTGGTTTGGTCACATAACCAAAAGAAAGTTGTAAATGTCTGAAGACTATGAAATACAAAATGTATTGAGGAAACAATTATTACAACCAAATGTTGTTAACAATATCCAAAAACATGGCTACACATCAATCTATTTGTAGCTGACGTAGCAAGTTTATCATGTGTTACTCTTGCTGGTCTTGAATTAGCCGTAAAGTATTATTTATTCTGGAAAAGAAAATATAGACAATGTTATTGTTGGTAATAGAAACATAAGTCCAGCTTGCCACTTGCTACTTGTTATGTATTGCCTGTATCACTCGGCAACTTGTTTCCTGAAAAGGCATATATATAGCCAGTGTATAACTCAGCGTGTCCCTACCTGGGATGAGGAGGTTACCGAAGCAGTACCCTGCTGTCCCCGCTACCACATGGGCCCCACGGCCAGCCGCCTGGACATCACGGATTCGGCCCCCCGTACCTGTGGTGGCCCCAGGGAAGGGAGCCACACCTGTATCACAAAGAAAACCCTCCTTGATTCTATATACATAATCATCATTGCAGACAAAACTAAATTTTTAGTTTGAAATTTTTCTTTAAACCTCAGGATGAAAATAAAACAAATAACCAAAAGGGTATGTAACTTTTCTCCTCATCATCTATAATTCTCGATCATCTGAAGTTTTGGATTCAATGAAAAATCATTTCATTTTCATGATTTGCATGTTTCCATAAATAAAGGGTTCAGGGAACAGTGATCAAACCTGAGAAAGAAGATATCTCTTAAAGGAAGATGGACATGCTCACTACAGTGTAACATTTTTAACTTACAAAAAAAATAATAAATATAACATTGAAATGTTCTCCAAGAATTTTTAACCAAACTGCATACTGAAACTGAAGTCACAATGAAACTCGAATGTAAAGAACATAGGTTCATAAACATCTAAGTAACAAGGTCTGGTACTATGTATGTGGCAAGATACCTGTAGGGAAGTTGTGCGTCTCTGCTGTGAAGATGATGTGGCGTTTTTTTTCCTTGGTATGTATCATGGGGCTGGGCTTGGTTGGGTCACTGGGCTGTAGTACTTCCACATCAAACCCATCAATAGCACTGTCAAGTAGAGGATTAGTTACTGCAAAGACTGCTACAGGGGAGGTGTAAACCCCTCTGCACCAACAATTATTTTTTCAAAAACCTTCAGGAAAATAAGGCAGTGCAGAATATGTTAGTCTGATATACACACAGAACTCACTGTAAATTTGTACCTGCTTTTATCAGAAAACTTGTCAGATGACGTTGAGAATATTTAAGTCTGACATACACACAGAACTCACTGTAAACTTGTACCTGCTATTATCAGAGAACTTGATGATGTTGAGAATATTTAAGTCTGATATATACACAGAACTCACTGTAAACTTGTACCTGCTATTATCAGAGAACTTTACGACGTTGAGAATATTTAAGTCTGATATACACACAGAACTCACTGTAAACTTGTACCTGCTATTATCAGAGAACTTGATGACGTTGTTGTCATTGGAGGATTTCTGAGTTGCCTTAATCATGTCAAACAGTGATTCTGGACGTTCCTCACCGTCCACTATCATCCTCCCTCGAAAAAACCAGTGGCGACTGTGTTCACTATAAATTTAAGAAAACAAATAGGGTTTTGTTTATGTGTACAAAAATACAGGTCTTTTCTTTATAATATTAGTCACTGCTGAGTTTTTTTAACATCTTTTTTTCTTTTTTTTTATGATAATGATGATGCAGATACACTTCACTTTTAAGATATCTCAACAGTTTATATTTTATGAAACCAAACAAGATTTCACTGAAAATCGGCAAAAAATGTACACTTCACATTTCCTCAAAATATCTTCAACACTGGTGACTGGGACAGAGCAGAAAGACAGAGATGTTGTGTTGCTTCAGGACATACATCCATCATCATCCATATTTTTATTTAAAAGCTTGTATTGCCACAAACATGCGAGCGATTTTCGGAATGGGTTATCATTGTTATGTTGATAGTGATGCACCTGTTAGACTGAGCGAGGTCAAAGCATTCCACGTTGGTTGGGTTACGTTTGATAGTCTCCTGGAACAGCTTGGTGTAGTAATCCATATCCCAGTCATCAAAGGCCAGACCTGATACATCAAAGCATGTTTAGGTTTAATTCAGTTGCTAACATTTAAGGCCAGTATACAAATCCAGAAATCTTTAAAACCTACCTGTATTGACATCTACAGTGAACAAACCTATGTCTGTATTGGCCTACTCCAGTACAGTATAAACTGTATAAACTTAACTCTGTATTGGCCGTCTCCAGTACAGTATAAACTGTATAAACTTTAACTCTGTATTGGCCATCTCCAGTACAGTATAAACTGTATAAACTTTAACTCTGTAATGGCAATCTCCAATATTGTACGAATAGAATAAACCTACCTAACTCTGTATTTGCCATCTCCAGGGCCACACGACCATTCTCCATAACTTCCACCTCGTACACCTCCTCAGTCAATGCCTCAAGTTCAAAGTTCTCAATAGGGTGTAAGTAGCGACACTGGGTCATTCGATCATGAAGGCTGGCCACTATTTTCTCCTCAATCTCACTTGTCAACGTGAATCCTGGCCTCGTCGTTATCATGTGACGTACAGAGCTCTCCACACGAATCACATGTTTCAATCCTGCTGCTTTGCACATAGACACAGCATTTGTTGAAAATGGAGTTGAAAAGTTCAGCCTGTAGGGAGGAGACATTAATAATAGTCAAACACTGCAAAAGCTTTCACACAAATTTTGTCAAGCTGAAATATTCTAAATGTATAAATTTAGGGGATGAAAATGTTTGGGTTTTTTTCTACAATTTTAAGTTACTTGACAATGCAAAACAGCTGTATACATCTCACAACAGAGAGTACTTCATGCAAAGTGAACAGATCGGATACTCACTGTATACTCAACAGAGAGGATTTGAAAATAGCTGTATACAGTACATACAGGCTCTGAACCTAGCTGTAAACAAATACACCAAGACCTGAAAAACAGGTCAACTTACCTTGGTCCTATTTCAATGATGACATGCTTTTCATTTGTGTCAGCAGTATTGGGTTGAAGAAATGTGTCATCAGAAATCTGTCCCTCCTGAAAAGGAGTGTGCAGTATCCATTTTAACTTGTCCATATCTTCTTGTTCTAAATCTGCATAAGGTAAAACACATATAGTCTGTAATGTGATAATATAATTGATCAATATAAGAAGAAGGCTGAATTTGGTCCAGAAGTACATTTTACAGAAAAGTATCACTCCTTCACAGAGGAAATTGTTTTCTTCTGTAATGTCATTTTCATGTTTACCCCAATCTGAAAACTTCTGACATCAACAGATTTGAGTAGACATTTCATTTTGACAAATATTAAGTCATTGCATCCAGATGATCTAAAAAGTACAAAACACTTTTGTTGGCGACATATACATAATTTTTAGTAGATTATCTGACTGGACCAAACCAGTTTGGGTGGAGACATGTACTATCCCCCAAACATCTCTCCAGTCATATTATCTAACCTTGATTATCTACAACAATCATCATACCTTCAAACCTTCACCCTTTACTAACTTAAACCTCTATACAGATAGCATTACCTTCATCCCTTATAGAGATCACAAACCTTCATCATCTATGCTGATGTAGAAACAGACTTCTGTAAGAAGCCTGGACAGTCCCTTCCCGATAAGTGAGGATATCTTGAGTTTTGTAGCTTCATGGCTTCCCTTGGTTATCCCCCCTTTTTTGTAAACTCTTCGGATTACCATTCTACAAAGGAAAAACTAAATTTATTAGCAATTGTATAGTTTTTTTCCAGTATACATAAACTTCGAAATAAATCCATATGACATTTGCTGAATACTACCATGTGAATTATGAATAAAAAGTGTTATAATTACCTGGATGTAATCCAGCGAGAAATACTATCTTAAATATATTTCTCCTATTAGGCCTGTTTTTCGGCCCCCAGGGGAACCATAAGTTGGCGCAACCTTCTTCAAATCAAAGTAAGTCAGATCTGCCTCATACAAAAATTAACCTGTTTCTCCTAGATAAGTAGTGCCTTATTTTCCCAAAATGACCAAAAATTGAGGAATATATTCCCAATTTCAATACAAATAATTCTATTTTCCCAATTCATAAAGGAACAGGCTGTTGCAGATTTAGGTAACAAAAACATTGTATTAACAGCTAAGGTCAGTGAAGGATGTACCTCCATTTGTGTTCACTGTTGTATGCATGTTTGCATGTGTGCAGGAGGCAGGGTATGCTGGTTTAGTTGCCTGACATTGTGATACCACGGCACCTAAGTCACCTAGCACGGCATTCCGCTCGGTCACTTTACATTGAACTGCTTTCAGTTGGCATTCATAGGCAATATGAAACTCCTAAAATACTCATATCCTTCATTTACTTGTTTGGTTCCTTCCACAGGAGAAAACAGCGTCCTTTGTTTACGCAACATCGAAACACTTCAAAACACTTTTTACATAATGGCCTTAAGGTTCAACTATATATAGTCGCCCTAAATTTCAACCCCCTGATAGGTTAAATTCGAATACCCCAAGTAAAGATCAGAACTTGTGTTCTATATGTAGTTTGGATATATTGGCCTTGTAGTGTACATTACCTATTATAAAGTTCCATAGCGAGGTTTAAAAACATAGTCAATAAGACATTAATGCTGACGTTTTCATAAAAATAGTTTATCGGACTTACAACATGTCAATCTCTTTTGAAGCCCAACTGAATGCTACAAAATGACATATTATATGAAGATCAATTATACACCTCGGCTAGTCCCAAGTCATGCGGAGCTTAATTTCTCTTTAACTGGCTGTGGAGGGGCATGCCGGCCTCAAAAGTAGAAGATTGTTGCTAAGTGGCAATGCACACAAATCATAGTAAAATGCCCAAGTTACATATTTTACCGATGTATATATGAAAAACCAAGGGCTTTGTGACCATTATGAACACACGAAACATTTTATTTTGTTACAGAAAAGTTAGACAGGTTATAAACATTAAAGCTATTTTCAGTTTCAATGTTTATAACATATCTAGCGCGTTCATAACATCACACTCACAGACAGTTATGAAATGACACATCCTCTATAGTTTATTTATCGTTTAAGGAACCTTAACGAACCATAACGTGCATGAAAGTTCGTACAAATGTATCTTGCTTGTATTGTCAGATCCATGTGATTCAGTGAATATTATCTCTTAATATAGCAATCAAATGACACTGCATAACTAATGAAGATTATGACGAATGGACACTGAAATCCTGTCAAACAGAAACTTAAATAACCTCGAAGTTGCATTGGTCCACCTTCTTTCACACACGTGCACAACAACTTTCCTGCTTTCGTTTTGCCGCCGCCTTATGAAGGGGGATAACTCTGATGTCCTTAAAACAGGTATCAAACTAGTAAAATACTTCACCGACGGGTTTGTCGTAAATATGTTTTTCCGTTACAATTTAAACTTACATGTTTCTTCATGTTGTCAACAAATAGTGGCTTACGTTTTTGTTTCATTGACATTTGAATTAAATTTTATTTGGTTTTGTAAGTCTACCATCGAAGTCATTTTTCTATACTTTAAGGACTAGAATCTATAACGGGCAGGCAAGTTCGGCCCCCAGGATAAGTCCACCCTGGTGTTTTCGGTCTTGATCAAATATTCACAAGTTTGAGAATCTTAGCAAATTGCTCGACTTGACGGAATATTCACATGAAAAAATGGAGTGGTAAAGTCAATTACAAAAATACTAAAAGGGAGGAAGGGTGGAAAGTAACTGACTGACTTCTACCAATAACTACTAATGTATGTCACAGAAACAGTGACTGCTTCACCCGATGGTAACAGGTAAGTATTTACTTTTGTATTGCTGTAATATTTGAATTAATTGGAATGTTAGTTTGGGGTTAGGTTCAGCATCTTCATCTTTTGCAGGCAACACATGTGAAGTCGTGAAATTGGCGGGGGGGGGGGGGGGCATCTTACGTTGTGTGATGTATGACGTCATAAATATGCTGATTCCAACGTGGGCTGGACTTACACCGGACTGTCCGTCCGAACTTGCCGGCCGTCCGTTCTCCCGTCAGAAAAAAATGAATATATTTTTCAGATACGGAATTGTTTGCCCTTTAATTTCTTATGTAAGGAACGGAGAAATTTTTCTTTCTATTGTATTAATACATATAAATTTTAACAACTATTGAATGTAACGAATATCCTAAAATTTCTATGCATAAATGAAGTTCAACTAACAAACGCGTCTGCAACTGCTTGGTACACCAAATAAACTATTGCACAAGTCACCATACTATACAAACAAAATGAAACAACGACATTCTATAATTTAAAATATCGGCGGAATAACGAAATAACGAAATGGCACAAATAAGCCCCGTTCATTTCGTAGGGTTAAAATTTGGCCGTTTAAACGCATACAGCAGAATATGTACCGGGTCGCTTGTCAAATTTGCGTGATAACAATCTGGTCAACATGTTCTATTTTCACGTTGGTATTATTTGGGTCCGACGAAATAGTTAATGGGCTTTCATTGGTTATTCACCTACACAACAGAACTTACCGATATTCGAGGTTTCTGAAACGAAAAGGCTGCTATTAATTCTGCCCGACAATGGTCAATGGTCCCATATTTCCTGGACTTTTACGGACAGCGCGATTTATAAGCGGTATCAGTAATGTTTGGAATACAGTTTTTCAATGTTTCAAATTCTCAGTTTTCTTTTAAAAAGCCTAGTTTTACGTTTTAAAATAGGCTTAGTATAACAGTGCATGAGAAATCTATATTCAATACAACAATATTGATCGCTTTAAGGATCTGTCGTGTGATGGACCTCAGTTACAAAATCGGATCAAAACTGAACTGTTGTTCGAGTGACCTCCCCTGCACTGTAAAAACATGTATACATGACAGTAAGCATATAAACATGTACTACTAACAAGTTTGAATTTAGAAATGAACTCCGTCAACAAATCAACGAAACACGATATATTATGTGAGAATGATATATGCAGTTATATCCATGATAAATGTTCTCCAAATGTGCCAATGATTGATACGTCGTACGAGTAGGTCCCTGTGCGGTTTACCACAACTGGAAGGACATCAATCGTGTTTGATAGAGTGGAACATCGTCGGTTAACTTCCTGTATTAACTCGTACAAGGCTCAGGAAATAGAGAAATGCTGAACGGATAGTTTAAAAAGTGGTTGGATGTGAATATATTTGAAAATAAGCTTGTATATGAAAAATATATCACAAAGTGCACGCATTGCTATCCATGTAGTTTACCATATACTAGTTGACCGGCTGTGGGGTGGGGGTATTTATAAATTGTGTACAATGTGTTTTATAAATTGTTTACGGTGTGTTTTATGCCCTCATCCATCATTACGCCTATTGCTGTATGTCGATCGGTCCGTTGTTGACAGTAAGTGGATTATAGTTAAGACAGAAATCAATATGTCACTTTAAATCTGAGTCCGCTGTGTACTGAAGCTTGATGTACCTGAACTCCCTAAGTGTACGTAATGTGACGTATCCCACCACTGGTTTGTAATGTCTGGATCAATAGACTGCCTGTTGTATTAGTGGTGCACCGCGGTCACTTCACGGGCGCAATCATTTATTTGTAATATTTTTTTTTACATAAAATAACTCATGTAGCTTATATTTTTGTCATTTTTTTCTCGGTCAATAACAATTGAAATATGGCAGCGATCAATATGTTCAACTAGAAATGTACCACGTGAACTGTAACAGAACCTTAATGGAATAATGGCTACAATATACTCCAATACTAACCCCCACTGGGAGAGTCTCCGTACACAATTATGTAATAAAAGGTCTGTTCTACAACAAACAACGTAGAACAGCCGTCCGAAATGATTCAAACTGGAGTACGACCGCATGGACATAGGAACAAGTATGTTTAGACCTACCCTGATCTGTAGCGAGTAATACTAGACGTTTTATAGGCTAGGATCAACACTTGGTAACATGCAACCCTCAAAGATGGTATAATGGTATTGTGATTTGCACAAATTTCTGATTCCATTTAAAATTTATAAGAAAACAGAAGACATCACCCTCAAATAGTGAAGAACTGGGCCTACTTCAGTTGTAGTCTTCAGGCTGACTAAGAAAAAAAATGAAAAACCAAAAAGAAAAAATAAGAAAAAAACCTTTTCCAAGCCAAAGAATACAAGACTCATTTGTGCCTTAGATTATAAAATAGGGGGTATTCAATGCGAGGGTTTTCGAGGATTTTGCCTGAAAAACAAAGGGTGGGCGTTTTCTATCCTACATCACTGAGCAGTAAAGAGTATTAACTCGAAAGCCATGAAAACTCGTTTTGACTGGCTACCATTTTGAAAATATCAACTTTTCCTTCCAGAATTTTGGGCAAGAACAATCTGGTCAGCGATATTATGACTTAATCCCATCTGCCAAACTTAATTGATACCGTCTTTCTGACTAGTACGGTAAATTAGACATTTTGATATCCGCATCACGGCATCGGGATTTTTCGACTTTTGTTGATCACCTTACTAAGAAGTATTGCCCCATTCTGATGAAATGACCTTGAAGTAGGGTGTAAGACAAAGTTCAGGTTCGTCACGAATGTTACAATGTACCACGTACATGGTTGGTAGAGGGTAAGATGATGCAATTGTGTTTTTTTGATAGAGTTCAAAAATATAATGTCTTTTGAAAAGATATTAGACACATACAGATCAATACAATTAGTCGCCATATAGAGGCCAAAAAAGTAAATCGACATAAAGAGGTTAACATAATTAGTCGACATATAGAAATCAACAAAACAAGTCGTCAAAATAAGTCGTCGTATGGAGTTTAACATAATTAGTCGACATATGGAGTTAAACATAATTAGTCGATATATTGAGACAAAATAATTCGACATAGGGAGGTTAACATAATCAGACGATGTATAGAGACAAACAAAATAAATCGACATAGAGAGGTTAACACAATTAGTCGACATATAGAGACCAACACAATAGAGGCCAACAAAATCGATCTGGAGACTCTCAAAAATCCCTGGACACAGTTTGTTTAAGGAGTAATGCTCCTTGCCTGAATTATAAACTGATACATATATTAGTCTCTCGCTCTTATTCCGTGTAAATTAGAAAGCTTGGAAAAGGTCGTAATCATTTTTGTAACCATTTTCCAAATGTAGGATTTGTTTGCTTGATGTTACAGTACTGTAGACAGTAGTTAAATGATGATATGTTTAAAAACTCTTTGACAGGTCATCGTTAACCCTAATGCTCTGTTCTTTATTAGCCAAAAGCCCTTAGGCTTTAGGTACATACATATATGTATATATAACATTCTCCAAACATAATTAGAATAGACAGGAGAGTGATATCACAGTATACATAAAACACCGTTCAATAATGTGCATATAACAATACTTAATTAACACATTACAGTTTTGAAACACCACAATACATAAACCTTAAATTAACGCTTTGTTACAAATCCTGTTTCTGCGTGTGACGTTATGATGTCTTCCAATTTCTATATTTAATTTATGAGACGATATTCTAAATTTAGTTAACATTTGTTTGTATTTATTTTCAATAGGTTTACTTAAATAAAATTGAATACAATGACTATCTAT
>JAUMHH010216379.1:0-12429 GCA_032359455.1 Chlamys rubida | reverse complement strand
CACCGCATTCCTCGCTTCAAAACAGAAACCCCTGGCGCCACACAACAGAAACCCCACATGAGGGGTAGGACAGGGTGATAATGGGAATTAGACGATTCATTATTAATTCAACCGCCTTACGGAAATCTACTTCACTAGTTTCAAAATAATTTAAAACGAGTACAATTGCGAAAACATGAAAACATTTACCATTAATATATTCTAACAGTTCTAGATTATTGAGTTATCAATTTGATAAGATTAAAGAAATACAGGTATTGGTGTGAATCCATATGAGATAATCCTTTTTCCGCTGCAATTCACACATTAAAATAATTTCACAACTTTTCCCTTTTCTTTAAAGTAAATACATATATATCTAAATAAATGTTGGCATTATTATGAAACCAATATGAGGATTCAGGTGAGTGATTATATAAACACACATAAATAGGTCAATTGAGGATTGTATAAAAAATTAATCTGCTGCATCTCCCTAGAACGGTAGCATGTTTCTATTCTTCATTTAATGTTTTATTCAAATAGATATTCTTCTCTTCCACACAGTCTACCGTTATTATTATTATTATTATAATAAAATGCTTAACGGCCCATCGACACGGGATACCGTTATTAAAAATAAAAGTCAATGCAAATTCGTAACCCATCAATATCTATCTCATATCTGGACTCGCATGAGTTTCGACAAGGAAAACGATATCCTGTTGCATCACATTTGACTTCAATATTTAATCATCCATCGACGTGACATGCTTCCACGATCGAATTTAGCCCTTATGGCATCACTTCCTGTTTTATTAACCCTACACTGAACAAATAAAATAAGTTCCAGATTACTAAATGTTTCAGTCTGATACGCAGATTGCTTCTTCTTTAAAGTTATATTCATATGAGTCTCAGTTCTATTCCCTGGGAGATGTCTTTCGAAGTATGGTCTGTCTTTATTAGGCCGGTAGCACATATGAGTTTCAGTTCTATTCTCTGGGAGATGTCTTTCGAAGTATGGACTGTCTTTATAAGGCCGGTAGCAAGATTGCAGAAATGCATGGAGATATAAATGGTAGAATTCACTGTATATCTCGATTACCACACTGCACAAGGTAAACAGTAATGGCGTCATATATATGTAAACGTTATATTTTGTTATGTACTAGAGTGGGAACATATCCCTATATCATGCGTATAGGACCAATCTTATTCACGAGAATGGTATGGTGTCTCATACAGAATTTCCCGCTCAGACAGGAGACCTAATTAGCCGGAGAAATCACCGGCCGTCACGTCTGTAATGGCGATCTAGGTAGGATAAATGACCGTGCCTGGCACATACCTAACAACAAATGATCATATAACGTGTGAGTATAACAAAATTACCAAAAGTACGACACACAATCTATCAATTTATATTGACTTTGTTCTTGACGTCAGGTTTACTGACGAAAAGCATGTGGATCATTGTTTCTATGAAAAGCAGACAGAGATATTTTTTTATTTCCTCTTGTAAGAGATTACATTGTCTTGTCGTTTTCAACAATCATTTCAACAATTTACAGCAATACCCGTGCAATGGTACTACAGTTTCCTTATATATACTATGTTTTCCAAACAATTTTTAAGTGTTGTTCTGGCGATGTATGTTCATCTCTGTGAACATTCAAACAAGTTTTCACCTGTAGCAACCATAAGATTTTCCTTTTCTTCATCGTCCATACATCGATACATGTATTGGTTTTTCCAACAAGAATAAAAGAGCATTTGTCGACCATATCGTACTAGGTATCTAGCAAGATATGACCTCTTTTGTATAATGCGGAATATTGTATGAAGAAGTGCTTTATTATTCACATCCTTTTCGTAGTTTCCAAGTCACATTTTGCCTTTCAGTCCTATAGGAAAGCTGAATTCACATATTTTAGTATTAAAGACCACAAGACTTTGGATCCAATAAATTGATGCACTACCCTGTAACTGTGCATGTTTTATCAGTATTATATAGAAACCTATTTGGTATGGCAGCTCTAAGTATCTTTTGAACATTTCTTAAAATTTGTATTGGAGAAGAAATTGACTTATTTAGTTAAAGTGTAGCAATAATTGGCTGGAACAATCTGGAACACTGACTATTCATTACGTGATGTAAGCCATTAAAAACATCCGCTTGATAATAGCTCGCTACCAAGATTTTGTTTGTCGAATTTCAACTGTTATGATCACTTTTATATTCTATTATAAAGAAGGATGCAGCACAGAACATGTATTTGAGATACGCTGTTGGCGTTAGTAGTCGTGACAGATGTTATGCATAATAAATCATATACAAGTAATGAAATTATATTGCGGTGCATTTTGTATAAATAGTTACCAAGCCACAACTGTGGTATGCACACACATCATGCTAATATGTAATAAGGATGTTACCAGAAACGTCCATATTGTTATAGATCTTTTTAACGAAGTATTATCGGTTTTTATTAAAGTTAGATGCAACTTATTGATATGTTAAGAGACAAAACCCAAGAAGCGCATTTCCCGCATTGGACATGTTTACATTGTTTACTCTTGTTATTGAATTGACATAAAGGACATGCACGTTTTACTAAAAGTACATTGTTTTGCGGGGAAGTGATGGCTTGTCTTCGTCAGAAGATAACTAAGTTGAGTTTTCATAGATATACACATACAATTAGAAAACCTGCAACAATTAGAAAACCTGCAATTTTGTGCAAAGCAATATAATTATCTGAAAAACCTATTTAAGGGATTCC
This sequence comes from Chlamys rubida, assembly GCA_032359455.1. Taxonomy (NCBI): domain Eukaryota; kingdom Metazoa; phylum Mollusca; class Bivalvia; order Pectinida; family Pectinidae; genus Chlamys; species Chlamys rubida. The sequence continues at coordinate 9,664 of JAUMHH010216379.1, read as the reverse complement.
TGTTACTTGTAAAACATAATAAGAAATCAACATATCACAGACTCCATGAGGTTCAAAGTAACAGGACAGGGAATATTTTTTCTCGTTTGTATACAGAATACTGTTACGAATGCATTTTTAATGCAATGATATCACCATGCAAACAAACCAATCTGAAATAACACATCTTAATAATAATCGCAGTATGTTGACATTTGTTACTGAAATGTTTAATGTTTCCGTTACTAAGTCAATGGAAAACACCAACATTGCAGAAAGCAGTTGAAGTTATACAGATTTCCATGTTATCTTCATTCTAAGCATTGTCTAGCCCCCTGTCCGTTCGACCTTCTGTATACAGCACGCAACACTGCAATTATTGTATATAGCTGCAATCTTCGTCGACGTTGTACAATATAAAATACATATGTAAATATACGTTATATTTTCCCTGATATACGCCGTATGCTTCTCAATCGATCAGGTGGCTGGCCCCCAGTGTTAGTCAGTTAAAGTTAGGCCTAATGAAGGTAAGAGGACAGGGGAAGAATGAGGGAGGGAACAATAACGATGAGTCAGAGGCAGACGGGACTAATTCCACGCCATTCCGTCGTTTGTTTACCGTCATACTGTTGACACTTGAGGCTCCCTTCTGTTAGATTATCTTTGTCAGTTCTATTTACAATCCCTCTAACACAAGTTTTTAATCTTACACCAACCCCGGGGACTTTCTAATGATCGTATATTTAAATGAAACATGGGAACTTAATACTTTTTTTCAAAAGCTAGATGCGAATTCGAGGTCATGCAAGAAACAAATGCTTCAAGTGATTTTTATGAAGTAAACACAATGTGGGTTAACAAAGGCTGATTGTATCTTAATTAAATCCCTTAAGTGATTTGTTAGATTTTGGTTTCCGATTTTAAGGAAATCACACGTATATGAGTTGAAACATTATGTTAATCTTTTGAGAACACTCAGTTATGCTATTAAATCAAAACTAATTTTCTTTCGGGAAATTTATCGTTTCCTTCTACAACATCTGCCACTCACTGTTGTTGACATCACGTGGTTTTATGTCGATAATCCATTAGATAAGGTCATGTTAGGATGGTATCAACCGCTGTGTGGCAACAGAAGGGCAAGGTTTTAGTGTCATTGCATTGAAATTAAGCTAATGCTACAGGCATCAGCGACGTAATTGGCTAAATATTTTTCTAAGTTTATGTATTTGATGATTGCTTTGAACTTTGAAAAACGCTTTTGTTTATATTTCAGTGTTTTCAACACACTGATACCATACATGTTAACAGTTGTATTTATGAATAACAATTAACTTAATCCACATTTTACACACAGTAAATATACAACATATACCGCTTGAACAAGAAAAAACAAGTGATTTAAGACAATGAAAGTGTCACTTAAACTTCGCGCATAAATACATAAATATTGCATTCGGTCTTCAAACGGTTTATCAATTGCAGGTACATACTATTTCCAATGTATTGAAATACATGTTTGTGCGATAACTCTGTTATTTATCGAGTCATAAATTGAGAGATACACAAGTGTATCCGACCTGCACTGTTTACTACACATATTGTTCCACACAATCACATCGATCCCACTGAATGTTGTTTCTCTCAACATTCTCTATCGGTCAATGTCTTAACATGACGCTGAGAACACGGACCTTCTATGTTGTTGACGGAATGCTACACCGCTTGTACTCCAATTGCGTTAATATGATCAATTTATAGGTTTAATGTTGATGTCGCTATTTCATTACTGACCAGCACTACCAGAATTACCGAGTGGCAGCCCCGACCACTACATATTATCATCAAGGTCAAACTTATGAAGTAGCGTGTCGTAAAGGAGACTTATCCTCTTAAGGACCATTTCCTCAACATCACGTGACCATTTGACAGATGATGAATTATTTTGCAATTCCCGATGAAGAAATTAAGACGATTGTAATGTCGAACTTCCTGTAAGTTTGCTCTTTTTTCGCGAACATGTATTTTCTTATTATAATATAGCGTTCCTGCAAATATACGTGCGTACATGTATACATTTCGTCATTGCTATACAAACTTTATTTCGTAATGGAATTAGGTCAAACTCAATATAGAGGCGAAGTAGGAGAAAAACCTTAATTGAGTTGTTTTTTCAGGAAACCATGATCATGGTCACCATTTCTATTTATAGAAAAGCCTCACCATTACTCTTGTAACTTCATTTGTGAACAGATTTTAATCAAACTTCATTCAATAGTCAAGTATGAGAAAACCTCTAACTAGTTCGTTATTCAGGGTGCAAAGATCGAGTCGCCGTTATTAATATTATAACATATTTGCCATCAAACTAGTGACTTTATTACTGGATCAACTTTGATCAAACTTCATACAATGGCCAACTGTTAAAAAAACTGTTTAAAAAATGAATTAATCGTGTTTCAGTATGTCAAGATCACAATGATCGTTACTATTTATAGAATTTGTTTGGACGTCCCTCTAGCGATAACTTTTCTGAACGGATCTGTGGTCAAAACACCAGGAATATTTCAGAGAATTACGGCCATATACAGGTCACCGTCTATATGTACTTTTATTAAAAAATATTTGCCTTTGTAGCTGGTAACTTCAATCTTCATCAAAATCAAATGTTTACAATCAGATTTAGAAATATACATATCCCATTGTTAGATCCCCTAATGTATCAACGTGTCTTAATGCATCAAAATAATATTAAGCACATGTATGTTTAATGTATTAATTATGGCAGGTAGAGTACCCTTATTGTATATTTCAATGCATTAAGGCAAGTTGATAAATTAAAGGGTCTAACATACCATAAAAATCATCTTCAGAAAACAGAAAATGAATTTGTTGCTAGATTCATACGTAACTAATTACTGTTGATAAGATATATTCTGTTACATCTTCGGAATCACAATTTTCCGCTTTCGATATAGTCATATTTTCTGCACCCTTAGATTCTGTCATGACAAAATTAAAGGCTCACGGTTAGCCATTTGGTTGATTGCGGATATAAAAAGCTTACAAATTTCTAGGCTGGTGCTTGTTCTTTAAAGATCACAGAAGAGCTACGCCCAAATCAGAGCTGGTCAAACTTGCTGGTATGCTGCTTCATAATTTCTTTACCTTGAATTTAAGAGATCACCGATAAAGCGGATTCCGTAATAGCTTCTAGACAAGTCAACAATTACCATCCACTAGTTGTTGTAGAGGGACCCTTAGATCTATGATGTCTCTGTGACAGGCTATTATATAAGCCAAGGATTTTTTATTGAGAAGCCTGGGTGTGCATGAAACACCTTATTGGTAACAGGGTTCTTATTTGCGAAATATACAATTACAAGTATCGGGGCAGATTACTTACTAAACTATGCAACGTTCATTTGAATGAGGATCAATTATATGTTTTACAAGTCTTAGTTCGATTTGACAAACTTATATTTAGAAGGTCATGCTTTATTTTTATTTGATGTGTACTTTTTGCAGATTTGGTGATGATGAGTTCATAGCTTTAGATGAAGATTTCAACTAGACTGCCAGGGTCCGGTTGCACGAGGGATGTAAAAAGGTATCGGGTCATCTGCTCGATATTGCTGGTTTTCCCCGGGTACTCCGGTGTTCTCAAACATCCCCTGCGCATTTTAATCCGGACATACGAGAGTGATTAATATAAGTCGATAAAACTTGTTTCATATTAAATAAGTATTTCGTTGTATCTTATGTTTCAAAAATATTTCCAAATGCATTTAATGTAAAAACAATTCTGAATCCGTATTAAATAAAACAAATGTAGAGTGAAATGATTTTCAAGATTAAAAGAACAAAGTACAATTCTCTTATGAAGCTGATGCATATTTTTTCTGTTAGAACACATTAAACGGAAAATTTGTTGAATGAAACAAAACCCAAATATGGATGAACACTTCCGATTTGTTTTAGAAAGGCGCCAACATGCATTATTTTTGACAAGAGAACATATTGATCATATGAGTTGCGGATCAGAAATGAGGAGAGCAATACCGCTTATTTTTCAGGATTGACAATTATCTGTCCATTGCATAATAGTTGCAAAACATTTGCACCATAATTGCCCAATTTACTAGCAATCACAGGATACATTTTCCAATTGCACTTCAGCTATTGTAACTAATTCACAGGACACAAAACGAATTATATAATGAGCTCGTCGATAATTGGCTATACCCGACTACCTCATGAGCTGTTCATGTTACAAGATACTACACAACCAACATATTTGTATTTGGTTTATATAAATATCTTATTTTTACATAATAAGGAAAGCTGATATTTCGGATAAAATTGCAATTGAACTTATCAATTTAATCATCTGAGTTAAGAGAACGACTAAAACAATTCAAACTTAAAAATATTTGCAAACATAATGAGAATACTACCCAACATTGTTTTATGTCTGATGTTCATGGTAGAATTAAAAGATCGTCGTCTACCAGTGTGTTCCACCAGCCATGTCAGAAAATCTTTTAGATATCAGAAAACTTTTTCTCGAAATCTTGTACGAAGTTATTTAGAAATTGTTCTACACTCGTAGAATTTAAGACATCTGCAAAACAGTTTTATATGGAGTTAATTATCTTCTCCCTGATCATTATATACATGTACATTGTAAATCTCCTAAATAACAGTAAAAAAGATTGTACATTTCTTCATACATTGTATTTTGACCATATGGAAGACGAGCTCCATGCTCAATATGTTTTTGTTATCAGGAATAAGTAAAACCTATTTAACCGATTCTCATCCAAACACATAAGAGCACCCATCTTGAACTGACCCCTCAACATCACATTTCGCTGATCTCTAGCTCACGGCCAGTCAACAATATCACATTTCAAAGATACCAATTAATGGTCATGACAGACGCGTGTAGAAAATCCGTGGTTTAGTAGTGCGACAAATAGTTCCCGAAAGGATCTTAGCCCTCAATGATATCTCATATTTCAATTATACAAATTCAGGAAAAAATAATTAGTAATTTTGCTGTCTACGTGGGAGATGGCAAATACTTATAGTCTCGGTAAGGAAATCTTACCAAGGGTTTCGTATACATGCATATGGTCTCATTATAACATTACCAATGGTTTCGTATACACTTGACAACACCCCTAACAACAACAAAAATAAATGATTTTGTTATTTTGATGATAATAAATTTTCGGAAGTTAACTAATTGAATTACAATAAACAAATTGATTTCATTGCGCAAAAGCTTGTGTAATCTTATTTGTAATATACTATATAACTAGCAGACATATTATAGTATTTGATGACCGTGGCAGAGTCTGTATTGTCTCCTGTAGGAGGACAATGACACCGGTCGTCTCCATCTGATTGGTCCTCACGTTTTATGCTGGTGTTGTTTTGTTTCAGCTACACTGCATGGCGAGTTTCTGGTGACAGTTTTACGATATTACAGACTGGTTGTCACAATACATACATAAAAATAACTTAGATGGAGAGCGTCTTAGTAATTATTAAGCTTCTGAGACCGCTGGTGGCCAACGTACTAAACCTTGACTTGACGGGGGACATCAAGACGGGTTCCACATGTGGTGTTGGATTTCTTAACAATCCGCAGCAGCATGTGTGCGCCTTTTGTTCAAGCCAGGGATGTTATGGGTCTGTCTATTGACCGAGACAATGCAAATTGGAACTTGTTGCACTTTGATTGAGGGTCAGGTGTTAAACGTAGCCGTAAGGACTTGTTTACCCATTGTCAGTTTAATGTGAGCGGGTGGACTACTATGATGGGTTCCTTCAGCATTGTATTTCAGTGAGGTTGCACTCTAAAGTCGGCTTCAAATCAGCGCTAACCTAAAAAGCCAAATGCACCATCATAGTGCCTCTAGCACACTTACATCCATTACACACGGAGGCATGTCATGAAATAACCTAGGCTGCCAACAGTTCACTAAAACCAATCAAACTACAATGTAAGCCAAACTGTTTGTGTTGAGTCTTTTCGGAGCATAATTGAATCACATCGATATTCATATCGCACAAGGAAATAGAATATTCCCTATTGATATCAAGATGACCGAGCATAAAACTTCATCCTGATCAACCTTAAACATTACAAAACCGGTGTTGTAAGTTCTTGTCCGTCAGCATTCAACACCTATCGATTTCAGAATCACCGTAATCATTAATCATTAGGAACATCAAAAGTTCACAATTAGTTTTGGAAAAAAATATATATATTCCAAATGACACTAATATAGGTTTATGCAGATTGACAATGTCCTCTCTCTTGATGGCCTATGTCTCTTTAAGAGAATTCTTTCTTGCTCAATATAACTCTTCTACTCTCCTATTACGTTTAGCCGTCATTACGGCCTTAACTGCGACTGTTTATACTCACAAACCCTTTGGTTGATGCGAAATCGTTGTTAATCACTTATTGGAATTCTTCTTGCTAAATTGCTGCTGAGATGATGAAATCCACTCTTCGATAAACAAAATTTGGATCACTTGAGTGTTCCGTTTTAGATGGTGCCTCAAGAATGCTAAGCAGTGATTCCGAGTTTATACCAAGCCGTTTCTTGCAAATCCACAATTAGCGACTACCAGCCGTGGTGCAATTAGGTAGCAGTGCGAGGAATACAAATTTACACTTGAGGGTAAAGGAAAATGTGACCATCGAATCATTCATCATCGCCACGTGACAGGCCAAGCGTTTAAGAGACCTGGAGTGGGAATGGCGTTTCCGGTTTAATTGCTATGGTTGGTAAAAATGGTTTTAATTTACAACCTGAGTTGTCAATATTGCATTTCGGTTATTGAAGTCGAAGTATCATATACACGGATAACAAGACAGATACACATAGATACATTAGGGAGAAATAAAAGCACACTAACTGTTTGCCTCAATTTACACCACTCTCGTTTACAGCGCGATCCTAATGGACGAGTCCGTGTTTATGACCGACGTATCCCTGTTTATGGGCCGTACGTTTCCGTAGCCGTGTGTGAGATAGACTCACAGTCCTCGCCTACATGTCTTACTTTTGTGTCTGAACCATCTATCTCAGACATCTTTATGGGATACGTTGCGATCTATAATATTCCTTTAATAGCTTTGTAAGATCGAAGCTTTCATATAATGTTTTTTGTATTTTCTTTGATAAAAGCTTTTTTAATATTGTCGTTTCCTGTCGCATTAGTAGTATCATAAGGACAATTTTAAAAGGCTACAAAAAAGTTTGAAATAGTAAATATGTCTTTCCCACGCGTTCAGTGTTGGTAATGGTGACAATTCGTATTTAAAATTACACATACAAATCTAGACAACACGACTTATCCCAACTGTACACGACATACAGTGTATACTGTCCCCAGTGCTTGTATGTTGTCTACGCGTAGACATTCCAGGGGACAATGACAGAATGTATCATTGTGTTCGTTTCTTTAAAACAGTTTCTTTCTTTTTTCTTCATGTAGCGTCGACAAACAAACTAATACGATGTAAATACCCGTGATCTTTCATTAGAGTGAAAGCTACATGCAAATTAGATAATTTGCAACACAAGCCAAACACGTTTTTAGAGAGATCAAAATAAACGTGACGGGAAATAAAATCACAGTGATAATGAAGATATAGATCTTCCGTCAATGAAAAATCCGGAATATTTTATTTCATTAACTTTATAGATGAATGTAAGTGTGAATAATTGAGGAACATACAGAGCTTTATTACCATTTTCTGCAGAGAACATCAATACGTTGGCGCTGGTCTTAGAAAGGAGAGTCCGTTTGATTATTGACCTCGACTGTCATCGCTATGATTGCTACATTGAAGGAAGAAAACAGATTCATTAGCGTCAGTGAACAGAAGAAAGATCCTCCGGATGACAGTTGATTTGGTGGTTAATTTCATAAGGCTCATCAGCTTCCATTGACTACATTATCTTACACCAATATAAATACTCTCGCTCAGCATGACCGACCTTACAAAGATTAAATCAACTGTTATTTTATCTTTCTTCATAAAATAGTATCTGTATCTGTTATTTAGATGAACAGTTGGCTGTAGGTCTGTTGTACAGTAATTATTGGCGAACGTTCTTGCTTGAGCCCGCAAATCGAAGCGGGTTCACGAAGTGAGCTTCATACAGACGGGAACGTTCATTCTGCATAACATGAAATGTACGTTGTGAAAAATCATCCGTGGGTGATACGGAACCTAGAAAATATATACAACAAATTTGATTGATATACTTGACTACTGGTTGTTTATAAGGGGGTATTATCCACGAAAGTTTTAACCATGAAATTATATAAACAGCTTCAAACCACGAAGGAAAGTACCCACAAACACTTCTTGTTATTAAGTAGCCCAAATCAAAGTCAAAACCAACAATAAAATCGTGAAAAAATGCCTGCACGTATTTCGTTTTTTGAAGCTGCTATTTTGTTTATTTGCAAATAAACCTCGTATCAATCCTCGACAGTTTGAGAACAAAACAATCAGTAATCATAATTTCAGCGTATCTTTCTTTTCTCTCAACGATTCTTCCATGTCGCCAATTTTTTTCTGAACCATCCGCATATCTCGGGGAGAAACCCAGCAACCATCAACTGATAAAAACTGAGCACAACGCCAGTCTACCAACGTCATTATCGACAATCGTCTAATGCATGTTTTCTTCTTTCTCTTTTATTCTATGCTTGATTCTATTCAGACTGCATTTATTGCGTGTGAGATTGCGTTATATAAAATGTTTATAGTTTGATGTCGAAAGATTTTCTTAGTCATTAAGGAATTTATTTCGTCAAATTCAGTGCAAATCAGACGACTGAAAACCGGAGAAACTCAGAAATTCAATAAATTGATTGTGCAAGACATCGAAACTTGCGCCTTCGACATAGAACAACATTACGAACGTGATATATGAGAAGGATGGTGAAAGTTTGTTGCGACTGTAACTGTGCATTTCTTTAGAGTAAGTAGCACCTTTAACATGAATCGCCACAACCAGCTTTGGAGCGTCAATTAAACGCTTCTTGATAGATGTATTTTTTCTCATTGATTTAACATCACTAATAAAAATAGTAACTGCTTATTCTACATATTTAGATCGAATATAAAGGCTACGATTATTTCTTTTTTCATCGTATTCAACTTATGATTATATTATTTTGAATTCTGATAGTAATAGGGAACTATAAATCTAAAAGTGACCTCAGAGAAAGCAACTTTTCCCGTTTTTTTACGAATAGCATTCCGAGCCATGCAATTTATGGAGAGAATATCAGAAGGAAAACGGGGATGCTTTTTTTATTTAGACAATAACAGTCTCCTTGTCATTGGCTGTTCTAACCCCCACTCTCTCACCAAATTGAATACAATAGGATGAATAGAACATTTACATGTGAAGTTTTGGACTGTAATTTTGTTTACATTGTGAACTAATCATTATAAAGTACTGGCACACCAATGTCTGGAAGAAACAGAGTTAAAATAATAATAATAATTTGAGGTTCTTGTATACCGCATTATCACAACCTAGTTCGAAGGTCGTCTCAAAGCGGTTCACAAATTATTATCCGTGGTTATAGGGTCTTTGCAACCAGCCAATATCTTTCTCAACTCCCTGGGGAG
>JAUMHH010216368.1:0-12429 GCA_032359455.1 Chlamys rubida | reverse complement strand
AGCTAGAAGAGTCCAAGGTCATTTAGAGATCTTTGTAATTCCCAGAAATATCCAAAGATCCTGAACAGATCCTACAGCTAGAAGAGTCCAAGGTCATTTAGAGATCTTTGTAATTCCCAGAAATATCCAAAGATCCTGAACAGATCCTACAGCTAGAAGAGTCCAAGGTCATTTAGAGATCTTTGTAATTCCCAGAAATATCCAAAGATCCTGAACAGATCCTACAGCTAGAAGAGTCCAAGGTCATTTAGAGATCTTTGTAATTCCCAGAAATATCCAAAGATCCTGAACAGATCCTACAGTTAGAAGAGTCCAAGGTCATTTAGAGATCTTTGTAATTCCCAGATATCCCAAGATCCAGAAGCAATCCTAGAATTTATCTTACCGGGTATATATGTATCCAGAGATCCTGAAAAGATTGAATCGCTATAATGAGTCCAAAGAACTATTGAGAGATCTTTGTAATTCCCAGAGATATCCAAAGATCCTGAAGAGATCCAAGCAGTTCTTTGCGGTAACTGTATTCCAAGATCCTGAATAGATCTCATCACTAGAAGAATCCAATGACATTAATAGGATCTTTATCCTTTCCCAAGCTATCCCAAGACTTTGAAGCGTTCCTAGTAATTCTTAGATGTATATAATATATCCAAGATCCAAAACGAATGCTAGCACTAGAAAGATCCAAAGATATGTAGTCATCTTACTCCTCAGGATATTCCAAGATTACGAAGCGATCCTGGCAATTTCTAAGACACACTTCCTCAGGAAATCCTGGTTTTTCTGACCAGATGTTTTAGATGTTAAAAGTAATCATAGAAATTTCAAAAAGACGTATGTGAAGACATTTTGTTCATTTTCACTTATTAAAATACTGCTGTGACCTTAATGATTCTTACCTAAATACATGTATGTAGTAAAAGGCTTCAGTGTCCTGTATTCTAATATTAAACTCGTTACAAAATTCCTTTCATAAACTTCAAAATTTCCTGTATAGATCCAATCATTTCTTAGCTACAAATCCCAAGATGTTTCTTTTGTCTAGACCAATACCTTAAACTTTTGCTCCCAGTAAGGTCCTGTAGCACCTACAAATACTCAATAACAATTTGTTCCAAGATCATTTAAACTCTTACTTGGGTTTTTTAAACTAAAAAAAAGAAGAAAAAAAAAATCTGCAGCAATCCCAGTAAATAGAAGATCCTTCAGCTATCCCAGTAAAGACCCGACCCTGTAATTTTTAGTTAGGTGATGTATCCTAAGATATGTCAGCGAATTAATAAAGATCCCTCAGCAATTTGATAAAGATCCCCTCAGCAATTTGATAAAGATCCCTCATTAATTTGATAAAGATCCCTCATCAATTTGATAAAGATCCCTCATCAATTTGATAAAGATCCCTCATCAATTTGATAAAGATCCCTAAGCAAATTGATTAAGATCTCTCAGCAATCCGCATAATTCTTACCAAACTGTATTCTACGATTTGCCAGCGACTTAATTAAGATCCCTCTGCAAATTTATTAAGATTCCTCATTAATCCTAGTAATTATTAGCTAGGTGATTGATAAAATCTGTCAGCGATTCATTTAAGATCTGTCGCTGTCAGCAATCCTAGCAATTCTAAGTAAGACATATCCTAAGATTGTTCCCAATCCGAGCAAGACCCGACTGCGATCCTAGTAATTATATGCTAGAGGTATCCCAAGATCCGTGCAACATCAGTCAGCAATCCTAGCAATTCTTTGCTAAACGTTTCCTATGTTTGTCAGCGATTCAATTAAGATCTGTCAAAGATCCTAAATATTATTAGCTACGTACGTAGCCCAAGATCCGTCATCGATACTAGTTATCCTTAGCCAAGACGTATCCTAAGATCCGTGCAATATCCGTCATCGATCCTAATTATTATTAGCTAGACGTATCCTAAGATCCTTGCAATATCCGTCAGCGATCCTAGTTATTATTAGCTAGACGTATCCTAAGATCCGTGCAATATCCGTCAGCGATCCTAGTTATTATTAGCTAGACGTATCCTAAGATCCGTCAACGATCCTAGATAGGCCCTGTAGTGATCCTAGAACATAGAGAACAGGGTCACCTCCAGATCCTTCCCTCCTAGCGTGATCCTATAGCAATCCTACTGTGTACTCGAGCAATCCCAGCCGGTACACAGCTTGATCCTATAGCGATCCTACCATCCAAAGATCCAAAAGATCCTTTGATTTGATATTGGATTCAGTTTTCCTGGCCATTGGGGATGTTTTCCAAACACAGAGAGGTTCCTTTAAGTAGCTTACATTTTTTCTTTTCAATTATAAAATAATTTTTCAATGTTTTTAAAATTTAATGTTTCTCAACTATGATTTTTTCAGATGCATTAAGATAAACAAAAAGTCATGATCAAATAAAAATGGATCTTTTTGAAGAATTTCAGGAAAACTAAAATTTTAATGAGAAGGTGAAGTTCTACTTCTTCTCAATGTAAAAACAAATTAAACAAAATGAAGAAATCAAATGATTTTTAAAAAAAAACATTATACAAGAAAATAACCATTTCATCCTGTTTCTTTTTTTTTCCACCTCTCTCTGTGCTAGATCCCAAGAGCTCTCTCTCCCCTTTCAGAAATTTGGATAGAGTTGGATCCTGAAATTTTCCCGTTTTTCCAAAGAAATATTATTTTTCCAGGTAATCCAAAGAGAGGATCCAACAGATTTATTTATCCGTTTTTTGGTCGACAAAATGGGGATTTTTTTCCTGTAATGTTGATCCAATATAGCTTTGCCCACAATCCCGAGGAGGGGTTCCAAAAGATTCTATCCAAGTGGAATTGGGGGGGTAGTTTTTCCAAAGATTGAATCCAATAACATAATCTCAATTTTCATCCTCTGAGGGAACTCACTCCTTCCGAAGTGTACAAGCTTAGACCCTTGAATCAAACAAAGAAAAAGAAAGTAAGACATTAATTCCTTTTAATAATATACACATCAAGAAGCCTGAAACGAAACGTAACTCAAGTAGAATGATTGAATCGTTGTCATCAACATCAAGCTAATGTAACAGAAATGCTGGAAGTCTGAACAATACATTATTCCAAACTATAGATTATTCCGTCTTTGCGTATTGCAGAGTTATCTTCTCTTTTGAGCAGGTATTGATTGTTACGTCATTGGTTTGTGTGAGAAAATTACGTCGTTTTCTCAAAAATTGATGACGTTACTCTCACAAACAAATGACGTAGCAATCAATACCTGCTCACAAGAGAAGATAACTCTGCAATACGCAAAGACGGAATAAATGAACAACGCAATGCTGCATCATTCAACATACATAAAGAAAAATTGCAAATCAATTAAAAAAATAAAATTATCCTTGCATTCTTTTCTTTTCTCTAAATTTCATATTATACAAGTCCATTTAACATGCCATTATGATTAGCAAACACTTTTATGTACAAAAATTATTTCGCAGACATTTGAATTTATGATGGCTGTAGTTTATACCGATATCAAGCACTTGTAAGGTGAATAAGCAAGGTGTTTAAATTAAAAACGATATTAAATCCTTAAATCCCGAAATTGTTTCACAAACAGAATCAAAACTGATATTAAACACGATACTTGGACTCTTTGCTATTAATCAGGAATTACAATTGTGACACATCAAATAAAGATTTTTGTCTGAACATATTAAGCTGGAAATTAAAGGGATCAATAAATGTTGAAATATTACCATTTTATCACAGTCTGTCCCATTTTTAATTTCCTAATTTTTGAAACTGAAAGGAGTTTCATTCTGAAGATTGGAAAACTGATAGCTTATTGAAGTGTTCCTGCCAATCTTTTTTTTATTTTTTTTATCATGCACATACAACTCCAAGTCCAAGTATATAGTATTCAGGTAGGAGGAAAACTTTTTAGAACTTTTTTCTTTTGGTTGTCGATATCGGACATTCAAACTAAATAAATTTCCTGAAAGTTTCCCAAAACGATTTTAAAATGGTATTAATTAGCTTTGTATAATTATGGTGAAAATTGTTTGGATAATTTCATTCCGAGCTTCAAAACATCAAGAGACCAACTTAAATGGGACAGACTATGTAGGAAGTACACATCATTAATTCAGTATACAGTGTATTTTACAGTGTATATACTGTATTTTACCCGCGCTTATTTAAGATCTCGTACTTGGACGGGAGATAAAATCATTCCAACGTAACAAGCTTAGAATCAAAAGTGATCCTTTAGGTAACATTTGATGAAGAAAACAAAACCCAGTTTCACTTTCATCTTGATTTCTAATCAAGGTAAACAGAAAATCAGTCATACTAGTGCTATTTGTGGGGTAATCACTTAATAGATTTTATAGTAATAAACTATGATTAATTTAGTGCTAAAAAGATTGGCATATATTTCTGAGGAAAATTCAAAAAGTTTTTCTTTAATACACCTAAAAAAATTTAAAGGAAAAAAACTGCTACCTTCAAACAGAAGGCATCATATGAAAGGAAAACTCAGAGACACAAAAAATTACAAAATTACATAGAATAATTTTCTTCCATAATGTGTATAAATTTCAAGCTATTTAAGGCAACTTTAAAAAAAAAATGCTATTTATTTTTATGAAGCCAAGCGGTTGGTTAAAACAGTACCATATATACAGATAAGTTTAAAACACATGTACAATATAATTCGTATATCGAAACAAGAGGCCCACGGGGCTTGTATCGCTCATCAGTATCTTAAGTTATTAGACCAAGAGAAGTGCTTCAATTTTTTTAATTCAATTCAGACCATGGTGGCCATCTTAGGTTTCTTATTGACCCAAAGCCGTAAAATAGCATTTCGTAAGGGAAGTGACTGGAAGTTTTGTACAATTTGTTAAAATTGGTATGGTAGAATTTTGATAATTTGTCAAACTGTCTCGTCACTGTCTCACTTGGGGTGGAAAGACAAGGACACCTTGGCCTAGGGATGTTCCATTTCAAAAGAATTCCCTTGGCCAAAGGATGCTGTTTGACAAATAAGGTCATAATTTTGCTTTTTTCATACTTATTTTATAACGTCCCCCTGCCTGAAGGGAGATATCTCCCTCAAATTATACAAAATTCAAATTGCTTGACCCAGGGACACTCCATGCCAAATTTAGCCTAAATTGCTCCAGCCATTCTTGAGTAATAGTCTTTTAAATGAAAAGCTGACGATCAACGACTAAGGTATGGATGACAGATGATGCGCTGTGACATAAGCTCACTTGGCCTTTTTAGCACTGTGAGCTGCAAATCGGATACAAAATAATATAATTCACTGAAAAATGAATAGAAACCAGAATAAAAATCTGAATTCCGTGAAAACTAATCTGTTTACTTTGTGCTGCCATGAAGTATTGTCTGAAATGAATCCCTCAATATGGTTTTTTTTTACCAGAAGTTAAACCTGTACCTTTTATAATAGATTTTTTATCCATTTTCATACATTTTGTTTTTACTTAAATCTTCCCTAAAGGTTGTTTTAAAGGCTTAACTACATGTTTTGTCAAATGTGTTTTAACATTAAAACAGCAAATTACAAAATGAGCCAACATTGACTTGTTCATATATCTCAACACCAGATCATACCATAGTCTGAAGCCCTCCTTTTAGATAGGAAGTAAAAGTCTGCTGTATAGTCCTGGGATGGCACAAACCAGTTAACCACCTCCCTCGAGAGGAAACACTGTAGACATCAAGAAAACGGTTGTCGCATATCACTTCATATTTTTTTTCTGGTTTTGCACCAACTTCACAACATGAATTTCATCAGCACCTGTAGTAAAAGAAGAATGCATCTTTTAGACTTTCCCCAACACAGACACGACACAATCTCTATAGCATCTTTTAGACTTTCCCAACACAGACACGACACAATCTCTATAGCATCTTTTAGACTTTCCCAATACAGACACGACACAATCTCTATAGAATCTTTTTGACTTTCCCAATACAGACACGACACAATCTCTATATTTTCATACATAAAGATGTAGTGCTGTCAACTGTAAGATGTCAAAGCAAGTTTTAAAATTTTGTTATTTTAGCAATTTTCTAATTTTCACGCCAAAAGATCGAAACATTGTCCGATTTAAAAGAGGCATGTGTTCAACAGGGTATGTGGGGAAATTGACCCTAGGTCCAAGTTGTAAAAACACATCCACAAGTTTAGAATTTTTAAAGTCAAAATGTTGAAATCAAATGCATACTTAAATTATCTTAACACACTTTTATTTAAAACAATCACCTGTGCCTGTAGTTTGGTTGCACAGACAAAAAAATGCCTCCCTGACTCCAATAAATAAATGAATTAGCAATTTTTGTGTTTTTATATATTTTGTTTTCAATATATTTTTCAGATATATATATACTTTGCAGAGTGAAGAAAGGCTCCTCTATGATCGTGATCGTGAGCGCGACCGGTCGTAACGTGGAGATGACCCTCTTGGACTTCGGCTACGAGAACGCCCTCCGCCTCCGCCTCCGGATCCTCTGTCTTCTTTGACTCGAACATATGATGTCTCTCCCTAAACGAAAAAATTTGATGACATTGGAATGATTGCAATGTGATTGTAATCCACATGTCCTGAGTTAATCCAGCTATTCAATTAGTACTAAAGAGTTGCTGATGGAAGTTATTTACATTAACCCTTTCACCCCTATGTAACTTTAGTAGACTCTACCATGCATTGATCTGGATGAGTCCATTATGGTCTACAGTGGTGAAAGGGTTAAACAACCCTGCCTGATGGCCGTTTTGTTTAACTGATTCATCTTATATTGAAGCATGCATGACTTGAAGCATATTGAAGGTCATCATGTTCAGCAAGTTTCATCATGGTTCCTTGAGCACTTTTTTGAAGCAAGAGGCCAAGGGCCACGTAGTTCTCTGGGCAAAAAGACTGAAGTACTTGAAACTGCTGAATCTTGTCGTCAGGTCCCGGAAACAAGAGACCAGACCTTGCATCAATTCTGTTATACAATTTAACAATGACGTATTTTTTCAAAACTATAGAAATGTGTCTGTTAAGACAGGGATGCCAGCACGCTCCCTGTTTGGCCGTATATACACACAGTGTAGTGGGTGCTACAAGCTATATTACACATGCTGGGAATTGGCGCATGTGCTATATTTAGCATGTCAAAATTCACATTTTAGGTAATTACAAGAATATACTATTTAACTTTGAGTACATTTTCAAGAAAATAGAACTAACGTATATATATCAAACTTACAATCGGGCATCACAATATTCTCCAACAAATCCATCACTGATGCAATTACAAGAAAAACTCCGACAGAATTTTAGATCGATGGCTATCAATAGCCCAGAGAACTGAAAATTGCTGTAACAAACTTACAAGCAATATCCACGAAAAATCTAAAATAGAATGGTAGCTGGTTTTTTTTTACAAATCGACAAAGTGGCTCGTCTGTAACCCCCCAATCTCACCCAATATCTATTTTTAGAACAGTCCTATTCAACTCCATAAAAACAATAGTGTATATAAATGGCTGTGAAATTTACTACTAATATCAAAGACTTTAAAAAAAGTCTTAAAAGACTCCAACCTCATGTGATCTAAATTTAGTGTCATCCAATTTTCTGACTGCATATTTCATGTCATCATTACGCAGGTATTCCACAACTCCAGTGCCGTCCTTGTAAACGTCGGCATAACACACATCGCCAGCTTCACGCATGTGGTCTTTCAAATCCTGCCAGCTGCCTGTTGGCGGTAAGCCTGTAAGATGACAAAACCATACTGTTTTAATATCTATGAAGAAAAGATGTTATTAACGATTTGGACCGTGAGAGGCTGTGGTTGATGTAGACATTCAGTATTGTGGATGACAGACCAATCTTTGCAAACCCATTTCTAATTTCTATTTCTTCATCAAAATTTTCTTCAACAGAAGATGCTGAAGCCTATTTTTCATTAGTTTCGTTTGGTTTTATAGGGTTCAACGTCCTACCAACAGCCAAGGTCATGACACCAGACTTGGACATTTTGACATCTATAGATGTCTGGGCCCGTATTCATGAAACTGTTCTCATGCTCAAGTATGGAATTTGTGCTCAAGGCAAATTTCTTGTTTTAGTTATACATTCATAAACAAATCTTATTTTTTCAATGATTTGGAAAAACATTGAAGAGACTTCAAGCCGAATACTGTTTGCAATTGACTTTTTGATCGTTTGACATGATTTAAGCGAGTTACAAGAAAGTAGGTTTGAGCACAGAATCCATGCTTGAGCATGAGAACGGTTTCATGAATACGGGCCCAGGTCTACCAATGAATTACTGTGACAGTTCTAAAACTCCCATAGATCACTAAATTCCTGAGAATCAATGCCTATTTTTTGCAATTACTCTAGCTTCCTATTTCAATATGAAGGATTTGATTTTGTCAAAGAAGCCACAGTGTTGAATGTATTATTTACTTGTGTCAGACTAATTGTTTATACAATTTGAATTCATGACTCCACATGATTTAACGCAAAAGAAAAATAAATCGGAAAATAGAAGTAACTTAAGTAAAAATAGTTGTTGTGCGACAACATTTAATACTTCGGACGGTTTCAAGGAATGTCGACAAGGCTATAATTTGAGTCAATAACTTTCTGGTCCATCAGTATTTTTTCTTGGAAAGATACAAAACAATTATTCAGAGATTAGGTTTTATTTTAGAGCTTCATAACTAAATATTTTAGAATTTAACTTGTTCACCCCGAAATTTCATAATGAACTGTTCCAACCTTTGAATTGGAAGAGTTCAAATGTGAAGTCTTCAGGGGTGAATGAGTTAAAAATATGGTTAGAACTGTACTTTTTAAATGGTTATTTAATTGTCCCCGATTGACATAGTAAATAATACCAGCCAAGCGTGTTAGGCAGCATTACAAGACTGTATATCATTGGCTCATAATTTTCAGAAACCATATATTCCAATGTCAAATTTTTCGTTTGTCATTCGTAGCATATGTGCAAGTGCTATTTCACATTTTCTGGACCATCACTCCAGAGAGGTACTAATTATCAAGGACTATCTTATAAAACTGTGGGTATTTGATTTCAGAACACACATGCCTGGCGTCACTTACCTCCGTCTGGATGGAAGTATACCCGCAGGATCTCGACATAACATTGTCAACAGGTGAGGCATAAATTATGTTAATCTGGAGAAAATAGAAACTTTAGTTATTTTACAACAATTATGAACCAATTTACAACTTCTGTTTACCATTCTTGTTAGCCCAGATGTGGGTTCTTCCTGTGGGAAGAAACCAGAGTTCCCAGAGAAATCCCATGTAGTCGGGCTGGTAAACCCCTACCATTTCATGTCCAATTGGGGAATCAAACCCCGGCCGCCTTGGTGAAAGGCAAGTGTGCTATCCACTGCACCATCCGACCACCATATTTGTTTGTAAACATTAGAAGAGAACATTGAAAATGAAAGTAATCTGATCCCTTTGTTTGCCAGAATGCAGTTGAATTTGAGTCTTGTCAGGACAAACACTGATATGTCATACATTGAAGCTGCCGTAAAACTAAGGTAGCAAATCATGATCACTGATCAGGATACTCACGCCGACAGAATTTCATCCGTTACTGTAACAGAACAACACACAAGAAGGTTAGGTTTAGGGTTAGTTCCCCTTTGAGAATGGAACATTTGGCTTTATAACTGAAGAACATTGTGTTGCAGCAATTCAAATCGTGAGTTTAGGTTATTATAACAAATGTTTATTAAATTTCTTAAAATACAAAGTGTCTAATTACTTAAATACCCCTGTTAACAATACTCTGTTTTAACTTTAGATTATAGATGTTGCACTGTCATCTGAATACAAGCTGAAATTAAACAAGAATTCCACGGGAGTGGATGTGTTGCCTGCTCAGCACTTTTAGTAAGAAAAGTGTTTTGGCTTGAGATATATCCCGTAAACAGATATGCCAAAACGCGGAAAGTTGGCCCTCGACAGAAAAACAAGTATTATATGTTGAACATTATTGCTTCTAGTATTACTGTACAAAATTTGAAAGCAATTGATTAAAAATTAAAAATTTCTTGCAATTACTTCACAATGCCCTTATTTGGCAATAAAAAGGGCATAACTCCACCAAAAATGCATGTAAACTTCTGAAATGCGAATTTGTCCGAGCTATATTGGTATGCAATATGTGTACCAAGTTTGAGTTCAATCAACACAAGGGAACTCAAGTTATCGCACGCAACCGCCGACAAAGTAATACCTATATGTCGCTTCGCGTTGCAGGCTACACAAAAAGTAGGCTTTGGGAAGGGGCTGGATTTTTGAGAATTGGTAAAAAAGTATCCCTATTTTCATTATATAGGCCCTGAAAGTGGTTCTGAAAAGCTCTGTTGACCAACTTACATTATTTTATTGGTTTCAACATGACAATTAAAAATAAATCCTACCTTGTACAAATGATATTGAAATCATTTGGTTTATATTACCAAATACTATGATGCTAAATTGTATGCTAGTTTCATTTATTTTGGTTGGAATATGTTTGATAAACGTTTTACTTGTGATATATTTAACCTTTATACATACATCTGCCTGTTGACTTGTACGAATGTTCCACTTCCTTTAGCAGTTGTTCAGTCACAGAGTCCAAAACTGACCCTGAAACAGCAACACAAAACTAATTGGTACATGTATATATATATATATATATAGAACTCAGAAATAGGTCCATGCCAAAACCAATACTCAATAATGATCATCCAACATTATGTAGGAGTATACAACTATACAGTATAAATTACAACAAAATTACATAAATCAGTCTACAGATAATGAAATACTGATCTTCTGATCAGAGACTATAACAAGAGGCCCAATGGGCCTGCATCGCCCAACTTGTTATTAATCTCACACTTGTAACCTTAAAAGTGATCTCAAATAAAGCTACAGGCAAAATATCAATATTTATCATTCCACAGAACCTGTTAAAAGATTTTAAAATATTTCACCCTTGTGACCCCTGTGACCAAGGTCATTCACTTTAACAAACTTGGTAGCCCTTGATCCCAGCATGCTACTGACCAGATATCAACATTCTAGGACTTATGGTTATTCAGAAGAAGTCGTTTAAAGATTTTAACATATTTGACCCCTGTGACCTGGAATATAATTCAAGGTCATTCATTCAAACAAACTTGGTAGCCCTTCATCCCATTAGTTATGGGCCAAATATCATATTCCTGCACCTTTTGGATATTCAGAAGAAGTCGTTTAAAAGTTTCAAACATATTTGACCCCTGTTACCTTAAATATAAGTCAAGGTCATTAATTTGACATACATGGTAGCCCTTCATCCCAGCATGATAAACACCAAATATCACCATACTGGTCCTTTTGGTTATTCAGAAGAAGTTGTTTAAAGGTTTTTAACAAATTTGACCCCTGTGACCTTGAATATGGGTGAAGGTAATTAATTTGAACAAACTTTGTAGCCCTTTATCCTAGCATGTTACTGGCCAAATATCATCACCCTGGGCCTTTTGGTTATTAAGAAGAAGTTGTTTAAAGTAAAATATTGACGCCGGACGCTGCACCACGGCATAAGCCCACTTGGATGATCTAACAAACCCTCAGGCCTGAGGTGTCTCCAAACACACATTACTTGACCATGACAAGTTGGATTATACAGCTATAGTTGACCAGAGAGGGGGCCATAACTGACCCCTTGGCAACCTTTACTGATAGGGTAAACTGATCGTGAGTCGAACATGATCACGAGTCGAACACATTTTAAAAAGGATTAAATATCCGTTTTGGCTTATTCCTCGGCTTATTCCTTTCGGTTGATCTAATCCTTGAATCCTGTACTCTATGCGAGTTACCTCCCTTTTCACATCCGGTATAGTAGACCTTTTCCAAGAAGCTAAGAACCAGTAGATTACAAACAAGGTAAAATGCCTAAATTTGACTCGATTATTTTAAGATAAACAACTTTTCTATTTTAGTTTCTTAGGATATTAAGGATATTCCGTGCATTGCTTTACTGAACTTTTGGGTCTTGATTTATTAAAGCAACCAAGATAATCTGTTTGGAACGTAAAATGTTAATTGCTATATTTTTTTGGAATGAAAGATTTATTTACAATGTCGTTTGGATATTGAGTCAGACACCTCAGTGAACCGTAATGATAATGAGTCAGACACCTCAGTGAACCGTAATGATATTGAGTCAGACACCTCAGTGAACTGTAATGATATTGAGTCAGACACCTCAGTGAACTGTAATGATATTGAGTCAGACACCTCAGTGAACTGTAATGATAATGAGTCAGACACCTCAGTGAACTGTAATGATATTGAGTCAGACACCTCAGTGAACTGTAATGATATTGAGTCAGACA
>JAUMHH010216357.1:0-12430 GCA_032359455.1 Chlamys rubida | reverse complement strand
ATAATTAGATGTTGGGAAAATATGAAGTGAAAAGTACGACTGTTCTTTTAGCAAATGGTGCATCTCCTTTCTTCAGTATGTATGATTCTTTTGGATGAAAATGAAAATTATGTCTAAAACCATATATAAACTACGATAAAGATAATATTTGTGTGCGATCCTTACAATCTGATTAGTTGAATGAGACAATGGTCAGTTGTTATTAATTTCATAACCATTAACTTTTAATGCTTAAGTAGTGACATACTTGTCTTCCATGTTTATACTATCGGAAAGGATTCTTTTCTTCCCCTGGACGGGTTTATTGACACTTTTCTGCGTGTTACATATTCTTGTTCTGACCTATAGATGAGACAAGTGGATTCCCCAATCATAAGTATGACGTCACGTCAGTAATGCATTGAGCATGTAACAAAATTGCGTTTTACCTAATTTATATGACAGGGTCAAAGGTGTTAAGAGAAAAAGAATCAGTCAACCCTTGTGGATGAGATGGGGAATCTCAACCCTCTGGGAGTGTTTTCTTAAGATGCAAAGCACTCGGCTATTATCGTGTTTGGCAATTTAAGGGTCTTCAATATCGGGTTGAGATTTATCTATCTCACGCTGAAAGGGGTTAAATATTCAATTAACGTTGAAGACATACTTCTGTCGATATCATGGCATGATATCCAATTAAGGCATTTAATTATGTGTTTAAAGCTGACAGTGCAAGTTAAAAACTTTCAATTGATATATAAAAGTGTTTTTATACCCAGCGAGACCCATACACGTTATCAAGCGAGGATAACTTGAAATGTCGGCATTTCCTTAGAAACGATGGTCGGAAGAGATGGGAAAGATCTCAAAACCAGATTTAAAAAGAAAAAAAAATCTTTTTAATCTCAATTGAACGCTTTTTAACTTGCACTCTCAG
The DNA here is from genome assembly GCA_032359455.1 of Chlamys rubida. Taxonomy (NCBI): domain Eukaryota; kingdom Metazoa; phylum Mollusca; class Bivalvia; order Pectinida; family Pectinidae; genus Chlamys; species Chlamys rubida. The sequence continues at coordinate 11,514 of JAUMHH010216357.1, read as the reverse complement.
CTTTAACCTAATGTAACGGGGCTATATTTGAGATCATATATAAACTATGTTACAAGTTATAGCCAGGTTAGATCCTTACAATCCGAAATAGCAAACAGTAATGATTGACCGATTTGCTGACTTATCTAAATTGTTAATTTAATTGTGAACCAAAGTTAAAATGTTAAATAATTAGGTAAAAAGATATCCATTAAATAGGTAGATATTCAAATTTGAAATTTTTATTTTATTTATACTTTAACTTTTAAGGGATCAAAGTCAGCTTTTACAAGCAAACTAGTTTTTTGGTCTCATGTTCCTGTCCATGAATCCCATATCCTGATATTATTTTTCTACAGTACAACAGATATGCTGATATATATTGTCGTAATCAACTCTAAACGTAACACATTAAATTGCATTATCCTCATCTCTTCATTCTGTAGTAGACATTAACCAGCTTTCTCTGCTTACGTAATTTGTATTACTAGTTTGTTCGCTACTCTAAAGCCTGTCCTGTTCTAGGAGTTTGAGCAAATGCGTGCCGACAATATTGTCAAGTTCGTTGACCTTCATTTTTCTTCTCATACCAGTCTTCCTTACCTATGTACTTAAATGTCATTATCTATATAAAATGTTTTACATAAATGCGCGACATCTTTAATTTCACGATCATTATAGTAGAAAGGTTTTATATCAAAACCAGTAAATATTGATGTGTGACATTTCGCGATCATTATTTTCTCGTTTTTAGTAATAACATGCCCGGCTTCCTTGTTTATGTACTTAACATGTTCCAATCAATAATTACTTCAAAACCTTGTCTGTATCACGACCAGTAGAAAACGTATATGTCTCGAAGTTTCGAAAAAAAAATAACAGTGATTATCATTGAAAGACTATATTGTTGATATCTGTTTTTCATAACATGCCAAGATGTTGCAATATTTTTAGGACAGTTCTATTTCACCCTCAACCTTTGTAGTTTTTTGCTTTAACTTCATCCCTACCTATAGTTAGTTTTATGTTTCCGAGTTAATGTTGTTTCATTACAGTTTTGTTGCCATCCTATAAAACTGCAGTGGATTTGCCCAACCGTCAGTGAACGCATTTGCATCTGTTGCAAAGATCCACTCAATTTGCATAATACAATATGTGTGTACGTTATGGCTATATGAGTAATGGTATAAACAGGAATATCGTAGACCTATTTTATTTATCATATTTATATATTAATTAAGCAAAATAAATTAGCATACATGTGAAATATGCAAAACAAGATTGATATATCAGCTGGTAAGTCAAATATCTGTAAACAATTTGACGTCAGTTTAAGCATTTATAGCACTGGTGTACCTTTTGAAGTTTATAATTATCGATGTCATGATGACAATTGACGTGAAACTCCAATGGTGTACCTTTTGTAGTTTATAATTATCGATGTAATGATGAAATATGACGTCAATCTGTAAGGAAATACACCAAATAAATGTCGAAAGGTAACAAAAATAATAGGATTGAAAACATATAACCACTTTTGATTAACTCTTGGAACGACCTTGTTCGAATTATTATTTGTTGTGGATCAACAATTGTGTACGTTCGGGCTATAGAGCATTTCCTGTATAATTCAATATTGGCTTTTCCCCCAACGATAGACTTTTTTTCTTGTTTGATTGTTTAACCTTAAAAAAGACGACACAAAAAGTGATGATTTCATATACCGCATTGGTTAAGTGCTGTATGTTTTAATCGGCAATAAAGACATTGTATCTTATGTAAATGACCTTAGCTGTTAATAGGACGTTAAACAAAATAAAACCAAACCAAACCAAATGTTACAGACACTACCTACTATCGCATTGGAGGATCTGATAGAGTCGTCGGAGATACATCCTGACATAACTCTTAACATCTTCATCATCCTCATCATCATTATCCTCATCCTCATCATCATCATAATCATCAACATCCTGACATAATTCTTAACATCATCATCTTCATCACCATCATCTGACATCATCATCATCAGCAGCATCATCATCATCATCCTCAGACATCATCATTATATAAGATATTATTCTTAACATTATCATCGTTATCATCTGACATCATATGCCATCATCTTACATCATCATCATCATCTGACAACTATCTTGGCGTACATTGTTTGGTTATGTACAAAAACTCGTTTGACGACGCAGCATGTAATCAAAATATGAATTATATCTGTGAAATTCCTTAAAAAGTAGTGATTGAAATTTGTTGTGATTTTACTGTCAACTTTAATCTTATATTTTCTTAACTTTCAGATGTTAGTATTCAGTAACATTTGTATCCTCATCAATATCGCCTTATAAAATTATGGACTTGATATGATTCATAAATGTTAAATACTTTACTAGAATTTCGGCTATGTTATCTCGGCTTAAAACGAACCTTCCGATCAAGGACCATCGCTGTTGCGAAGACGTTAAACCCTCATTAAGCTACATATCTAAACTTTAATGTACACCAGAGCACAATCATGATCTTACTGTATATCAAACTCCACTGTTAGTGTTTGAACGACTTAACTCCCTTGCGCTGGCAGGCTGCTTGTGATTTCTGTTACCGTCTGAAGCATGCTTCATGTCATGTTCACTCTGTATTTGGGAATGTAAACACCTGTATTATAGTTGGTGATACTTCAACAATTGTCTTGGTTTGAAATGCATAGGAAAACATCTGAGTTACCTATACAATTGTTATAGCACATTTGAATGCTTAAAATAATATTTTAAAAATTGTTAAGATCCTATCTCATAATGGTATGATAAAATATAAAACAAATCCTTGAAACAGAAGAGTTAATTTTTAGTTAACATGCGATTTCAAATGATGTCTTTCACTAGTGAAAATACAATGTATCTCTTTTTTTTATATATGAACTATGAAAAAATAACTTAACAGTAAAAAGGCGGTCAAGATAGACTGCGTATCTTACTCTTGTCAGAAATGGCCGAGAAATGTGAAATTTAGAATTGCAAGCAAACCATTTAAACCTTCCATTAATGCAGTTTTGGATACACACGTAACAGCAGTTGAACTGGGTCACGTGACTTTCGTTAACCAGGTAGGTCAATCGACTAGAAAGACTGTTTCGTATTCGCAGGTCTAGGTAACGAATCCTAGTATGACCCCTTTTATTTTTTACTTTTGGTTTTGTAAAAGAGAGAGTCTGCAACATCTTCTTTTCTACAAAGATTGTCTCTTAGCTTTGGAAAGTCTGTTTATTTCACTCCCAGATTTCCCGTCATAACACTTAATAACAAGATAATACACCTATCTGGCATACTTTAAAACTGACAAAAAAGCAGAATATTTCTACGATTTCTAATTTACTAATCAATAGTTGACTGATGTTGCAATTATACCAGATAGGATGATATTTCAATGTTATCTAGGTGCATAACAAGTTTTCAAGCATTTGTTTTTTAATTTATTTTCACTCCGATCACATTCAAATTGTTTAATAACACTGCGGTTGAGTAATGGTATAAAAAGGAAATATAGAAGACCAATTTTATTAATCATTTTTAATTCATTCAACAAAATGAAATAAGCATACATGTGAAACATGAATAAAAAAATATTGATATATCAGCTGGTAAGTCAAATATCTGTAAACAATTTTACGTCATTTTAAGCATAAATAACACTGGTGTACCTTTTGAAGTTTATTATTATCGATGTCATGATGACAATTGACGTGAAACTCCAATGGTGTACCTTTTGTAGTTTATAATTATCGATGTCATGATGACAATTGACGTGAAACTCCCATAGTGTACCTTTTGTAGTTTATAATTATAGATGTCATGATGCAATATGACGTCAATCTGTAAGTAAATACACCAAATAAATGTCGAAAAGGTAACAAAAATAATAGGATTAAAAAAAACATATAATCACTTTTGATTAATTCTTGGAACGACCTTGTTGTTCGTAGGATTATTTTGCTGTAGATTAACAATTCTGCGTCGTCTGCGAATGGTGATGTAAACAATTCCATTCCAAACCCCGCCGGTATTAGAAAAGAAAGAACTTACAACATAGAGTACAGTGGGTCCCTCGCCAAACGCTTGCCACACACCGTACACACACAATGCCCACCACTGAACACAAAACGAAATCAGCAACAGGAACATGTTCTTGGCAGCTCTGTGTGTTCGTTTTGTAGAAGCAGACGCGCCACCTAGTGTTTGGGCAAGCAGTTTCGTTTCGCTCCTTATTCTGTACCATGACAATCCGTATAAAATTGCGTTGTTGACTAATACTAAGCACAGCGGTATCGTTGCCAAATACAGGTTTAAGTGTCTAGCCCTCACACTGTCGAAGAAACAACTGAAATAAATGTAAAATAGAATACCTATAATCAAGTAAAAATGGATAACAATGTTATTCTACATCCGTTCCGCTCTCCTGTAAAATTGAATTTATTTTCATTTTGTTTTCCTGAAAATGATGTAACTCTATACTCCCATTTTGTCAAGAGGTGTAATGACACAACATGTATTGTATTGTTGACGAGTGATATAAATCCCTAAAAGCTATCGATAAATTAGAAAATTATAGAAAATCAATACATAAATAGTATTTATCAGGTACTTGTGTGTTATATGGGTTGTATGATACTGCTAGCTATGTATAAGCCATAGCCCAGTCCAACTCATATCCGCCAAGTACGCACTATATCTGCCGGGTGCGTGTCATATATGTTTAACTTCCGGTTAAAAAAATCACACCTCGAATTGGTAGTGTACCACTGTATATCAATCTGAAATTGCTATTCTGTTCGTTGTGTTTTATTCAAGGTTTGAAATGCATCTTTTTAACATTTATTAGGGTATGCAACAGAGTTCCGTTCAAACATATTTCATGATCTTGGAGAATATGTTTGAACGGGACGATTTCACCTGCTTCACCACTTGCAACGGACGCTAGTGTAGAGGACAGTGAATTATTCTGTTCTGTTGAAAGGGATCTTTTATATAGAATCCAATAGCAGACACGCTTCGGTGGCCCGACGAAAACATTGCCTTGATTCAAAACCACAGTCATTCCATATTCTAGAGACACGTCCGCGACGTCGCTGTCAGACATATTGGCTGGAGCACATGGGTTCGTTACAAATGTCTATGGCTGGAGTTAATTAGCAAACGACGTATTTTTGACGCTGAATACGTCCACTTAAATTTCTTTAAACAGTGTGATTTCTTGTTGATAATAACAAAAAAAGGATAACCGTTGATAAACAATCTCGTTTTGTTTTGGTTTGTTTGTGTGTGTGTTTGGGGGAGGGGTCAGAGGTCATGTAACGGTACACGTAGTACTGTTAATATTACTACACTCTTGATTATTGTGAATCATGCAAACAATTTGAGTTGATACTGTTATCTAGAAGCACTGCAACACAAATGTGAATATTAAAGATATAATGTAACAATAGTTATTATGATACAAATATTTTCTTAGTGTTTTATGTGTTATTGCTTACATTAATTTTGATGTTATAGAGCAGGATATGATAAAAACATTACTTTATGACTGTCCATACCCTACTCAGTATAAGCCCTCGACCCATATCACCCCTAGAGCATCCGGACCCTCGGGGTGATATGGAGTAGGATATGGACATGGTCATATGAAACCCCTAAATATCACTTTCAACAATACGTCATACTTCCACACCAGAGAAAACAATAACAAGGTGAACATTGTCTGATACTGATATTTACACTTGAAGATCGCGTAAGCTGGTTGGTCTAGTTCCTTCACACTGCTACAAAAACGTTAAACAGTACAAATACAATATGCTTGGTATGACAACGGACCGACAGTTTATAGTAAGCTACTTTTAGAGCAGAACACATTTTGTTAGACCCGAAGACGAAAATGTTTACAAAGACGAAGGCACCATTCCGGCAAAGATTCGAGCTGAAGATTTGTTAATTGAAACCAAAATCCAAAAGTATAAATCTTATATATTCTGTCGACATTATAAAATATATGCTAACGTATCACCTTCATAACTGAAGTACAATTCCCATAGGATTATCACGGATTAGCTTCGGTTGGTGGTATTATCTTATAAATCTAATACCTTTATAATAGCAAATCAATGATACGGGTTTAGAGCAGACATATGTATAAACCACATAATTGTGAACTTCTACTCGAGCAGAAAGTTAGAGGGAGAATGAATCGAAAACGGAACAGGATATCGATATGTACGATGGTAGCATTGTTTAACAAAAGATAAATCAGACAGTTCGATAATTAGTTAGATTTCTGCTAGCGATTAAATGCAAACTGATACTCTGTAGACCTCTCAAATTATTAGCTGTTTCCAAACTAAACCAACTACATTTTACAACTAGCCATTTCTACGCTTAACTAGTTGCTATTTACCTTAAATTTCTTGTTTCTTATGCAAAAATAAAATAAAATAAGTTTCCTAAGCTCATTTGCTGAACATTACAGAAGAATTTAATAATCTTTGTATCAATATGAATAAAAAAAGATGAAATAGTTTCTGGTTGCAATATAAAATAAATATATATATGCAGATAGTACCCTTAATATTATTCTATAATACTTACAAAGCTCCATTTGGACCAATTTTGTTAGCAATCAGAGAACTGAACCCAATGAGAAATGGGCCCAGGATAACGGGAGTAAGAAGTCTCCAGTCGTATTTCCCAAAAGAGATATTCTTTTGCAAGAACATCATGCAAAATATATTAACAGCGACCGACAAAACGAGAAAGACTTGAGCGAATCCAAGTGCGAGTGTCATAAGGCCATGAAATTTACAAAGTTCTTGTGGTAAAACTAGTTTTTTCGTTACCAATGTCTGAATGTGTTCAGTAGAATGGATGACGTTGAATGTAGCGTCACATGCCGCAGCGTAAACGATCAGTCGCTCACTTTTGCTCCGCTCGTAGAATCTTTTCGCTTTTCGCTGCTTTATGAAAAGTCCAATGACAATTGAAGCGCACGTGAAGCTAGCACACATGGCCAACAATGCTGTCACATGTATAACGTAAAACTGACCGTTGTCCAGTCCAAGTGGCGGCACATCGTAACCGCTGGACATTTTGGAATGGTCAATGTAGAGAAATTCAAGTCCTCCCTTTCATGTCCTCTGCCTTTGACATCAAATAATTAGGTGTACACGGAAAGCTATCCTGTACATACCACTATACACCTTCTCCCTCTTCACGCTCAGCAGTTGTGTACTATATATATATATATCAGTTGTGACAATAGAGCACACGTACCCAATCATGGCCCTCTCTTGTATAGAAAATGTGTAATTTACTCATCATATTATGTTGACCAATGAGCAACGGAAAACTTGACATCCCATTGTCTGTGACAATAAGCATACATTTCAATATCTCTGCCATTGTTTACCGGCCTGTACCTGTTAATCACGCAAATGCGTGACGTATATACGCTGCACGTGACTGATTGTTAAATAACCTCATATCTAATCGATCCAGTAGAAATGTAACTGGCAGCATCCCCAGAGAGTCTAAATACATGTTTGTTTAAAACAAAGGGTTATAAATCCTTTGAAATTGAGTAAAAAAGGAATAAAAGATAAATAATTATGAATTTTGTTTAAAGAAAATTGTAAAATGTATATACAATGTAGATTATTGGAATTGTTGACACATATTTATGCATATATATGGTGATTTTTGACTCCGCTTCTGTTGTACACATTCGAATGTAAACTCTGACAACATAGACCTTTTACAGGGCAGTTACTCCAGTCATCTTTTAGACAAAAACATTGTATGACTGTATGGGATTTTGAAAAGTATCCCGTCCCAAGGACAATATCATGACCATGTTTACGGTACATATCGTTCATTGCAACAATTTTTTTTAAATACATCCAGGTACGCATGCGCACCAAAAATTACAAAAAACATTTGTCTGGGGAATGTTAATGTAAATACGTTTAAAAATAACGGTTCTGTTCACTATATTCTTGTAATGTTGCATTTTTCTCAAAAAGTTTATTTCGTTATGGTACAGTAGATTATTTACATTTCGTGAACAGTAAATTTAGCGAACCATTCGTTCTGTGCATATTGATCAGAATTTTAATCGCGCTTGAATATCTTATTTGTCCGAGTGATACATGTACCTAATGCGAAATTAAGCGAAATCAGTCATCAGGAGAAATACAAATTATATGTATGTGCACTATTGGTTATAATGTAAGTGAACTAATTGTCTAAAGCTGACCACTGACCAACATATACATGTCAAAGTGTATTGCTTTGAACGAGGATAAGGAACATTTATCAGGCCTTGACCGCAACACTTTGACACCCGATGAATGATTTAAAAAAAAAAAAAAACTTTATTCCTTTGACAACAATTATTAATTGTTAGTTATTACAACTTATATTAATCACTCTTGTTCGCCCGGATGTTAGTGCGCTGGGGGTCTTAATGTGGGAGGGAACCGGAGCACCCGGAGAAAACCTACAGGACGGCCTGGTGAACCCATACCTTTTCATGTCAGATAGGGGAATCGAACCCCGGCCGTCTTGGTGAAAGGCGAGAGCGATATCCACTTCACCACCCGACCACCCTTTCTATGAATCATTTGAAATATGCTGAAGAAATATGAATTAAACATTGAACAAACCAAGGAATAAATACTTAGGAAATCTTTCGGAGGAAACACTCGCAGTACAATGTGCTCTAGAATACAGACACTATACACTTAAACTTTAAATAATGAGAATGGTTTCCAATTAGAAGCGTTTTGGGGCTTTTCAGATGACAAACTCAATCGGAAACCAGTCGGCAATTTCCATCAAAGTTTGAATTTGACATCACCGTTTTTTATTAATCAATACATACCTCTCACAAACACTTGGCCTTCGCGAGAAATCAATTCATTTGACACAGTTTTCTATTTGGACAGAATTTGAAGGATTCCTATATCCATATCAATTCGTTCACATTCAAATATGTGTTATTAGTGGGATTTGGAATAATGGGGCCACTAGGACGGTTAATGGAAAAACTGTTATGTGGCCATGTGTCAATATTTGATCTTTTTTTTAACGATGCCAAGAGGTATAGCAAACAAGCAAATATCGATAAATATGGTACACTACTATTCTACTATTGTCTAAAATGCAGTTGTTTCAGAATGCGTACTTTATGTGTTATACGTCTCTGGCTATTCTAACAAGTTAGTGTTGCGATGGAAATATACAGTCCTCTTTGTACCATTACTTACGTCTTCTAAAACAATTGACGGATTGGAAAGATTTTTTTTTTTAGATTGGTATTAGATACCAATTTTTTATATCAACATCCTATCAAATCAAACGTTATGAATAAACTTACTCGTTTAGTCGTTAGACATACAAAATAAATTCAGCATGTCTGCTGACCGGTGCAAAACATCCACAGAAGCTGTACACAATACAACGTGATCGGAATATATACTAATATGTTGAAACTATTTGTCTTTTGTGTAAAACATTAATGAGAAATTTACAAAAATACGTTTATCTGTCTTGTAGTTACACTGTCGACGAAATAGCTGGAAATCAATCCAAATAGTGCAGCAGTACCATAAAGCAGCTTGGCTAGATCTGATAAATTTCCATTTCTTGAGACTTTTCTTTCTATTTCGTTTTTACCACATGTTATTTCAAGGGATCATCAGAGAAGTTTACAAAGAACTTTTTTACGGCAGTCAATATGACAAAATTACAATCAGGGTACATACTCTAATGCATAATACATGTATACTAATGCTCTGTTGTATTTGCATTTTGATCCAGCATGTTGATTGGTCGAAATAAATGCGTCATCCCACTCTTACAGACACGTTCAAGACAACGACAACGGACATAGCTTTAAATATAACCATTTGACACATTGAATAGTTGGTTACTTTAAAGGAAGAATATATTCTGTTTGGGCCGAATAAGAAAATGTTGGTCAAATACAAAGTCGAAGTTAGCAAAGTATTATTTTGGTCAGAAAATAAAGTATTGAACTGTTATGATATATATAGGGCATTTGCGTTCGATGTAATCAAATCACTTTGCACTATAGCACATTGTGATTCATATAGACTGTTAATGTCATATCAACGCAGTTCAATGCTGAAATAAATACGATCCTTTACCCTTGATTATAGAGTTATATTAATAATCTCGTTGTATCATTGTTGACATCAATTTTTTTTTATTTTACAGATAAATCGTCATCGTGATACTGATACCAAGGTAATATTTATAGAAAACAAAATAACAACATCCTTTTAAAACAAACATTTCACTAACCACATGGTCGAATTTTTGTTACGAGCTCGAAATATATGGTTAGAGCAATATTTGAGTAAGGTGAATCCAATGGTTCCTTTGTCTTTTTTCTCGTGCATGAAATCAAATTGATATCGTTTTATAGTGATTAGACGAAACGAGATACCTAGACAGCATATTGATATGCTACAAATTTTGTAATAACTTACCAATCCCTTTTTATCCTGACGCAGGTACCGGATATGTAACTTACATACTGATATATAACATTTGTGAAAATAACGTTAAGTAACGGAATATTGATTAATTCTTACTAGCGTAATAACTGTGTAGTTATACGTTATATTATGACACAAAACAGCCACTCTGATGCGCATGCTATGCCATTACGTCCTGACTATAACAATGGGCAGTTAGCTCCTTATCACATGTAGGCCGTCACCGATTGTTTGCTCGCTCGGACCTGATAATTGACGTCTACTGGCCACACGTCATGGGTACAGTAACAATCAGATTCGTTTGCATGTTGTTTTTAATGATTGCTATATCGTTTTATGTTGATAAAAGCTTTGTCACTTAGAATAACGAAACAATACACTGTTTACGTGACTGTTCAAATAACATTTCTACTTAAGCCAGGTAGAGCATTGACAAGACTGAACATTTCTTGGATGAACGTGATTACTGAAGAAAAAAACAATTATCTTAGAATGGCGATAGGATGGCAAAATTATCTCGGAAAATGTGAAAATAATTTGTTGACAAAATTCAAACCTGACATATTTATATCGACTCATCAAGTTTGTATGTTCGTGGCCCGTCTTTTTTGTAAGTACGCAAGTGTAAAATTAAATTTGTCACATTGATTTAAATATAATATAATATAAACTTTGTTTAGTTGACAACAATTTAGACATTGGTCTAATGTCTGGTTGTAAAATCACCATTAATTTGAAAGCAGGAGTAAATGTCGAGAAGTTTAAGCATAGGAGTTTGTGGTATTTTTTTATATGAGGATCTGGAGAATAAATGAAACAAGAGGCCCAGAGGGCCTGTATCGCTCACTTGGAAATGTTAGCAAAATTGAAGTTGAAATAGCGAGATGTTGCTGTACATGTATTACATGGTTAGTCAGGGGTTATATTTATATGCAATTGGACAAAATCCTGTCATTCCT
>JAUMHH010216335.1:0-12430 GCA_032359455.1 Chlamys rubida | reverse complement strand
TAGTTATATACTTATGGTTATTATATACAGGTGGTTGTTATAGACAGGTGATATAGTTATGTGTACAGTAGATATAGATATATACTTATGGTTATTATATACAGGTGGTTGTTATAGACAGGTGATATAGTTATTTGTACAGTAGATATAGTTATATACTTATGGTTATTATATACAGGTGGTTGTTATAGACAGGTGATATAGTTATGTGTACAGTAGATATAGTTACTAACAATAGTTATAGACAGGAAGCTGTCGACAGGTGGTTGGTATAGACAGGTGATATAGTTGTGTGTACAGTAGATATAGTTACTAACAATAGTTATAGACAGGTAGCTGCCGACAGGTGGTTGGTATAGACCGGTAATTTTCTGGGGTATTTATATAGGTGGGGACTACAACCGAATGGTCATTATAGACAGGGAATCCATAAGGCAAGTTTATATTCCTCACAGTAATCAAACCAAGTGTATACATACAATTACTAAATTGTAAGTAACTGTGGTAGGTAAGAGATGCTGAAAAATTAAATTTAATGATATTTTGCATTAATGAAATAGCATGCCTAAATACTGTACAGAAGAAGGATCAATAAGTGTCGTCTGTTCCACAAAACCAATGTATTTTAAAATTAAATATGATGTGCTATATTGATGAAGCGTTCAAAATTTCTGCCGAAGTTCAATGTTGTCATTTTAGATTTGTTTGGATACAATATCAGTGTAAACTCAAAATGGGATACAAATATGGTTGGGAGAAAGGAAAGTGCTGTACATGACAAGTTAGTAAGAGTTACTGCCCTTGGCATTCCTGATGCACTTAGCCGAGACACCTGACTGGGTTATACAATTGACGGATCAATACCCTGATCAGACCATCAACAATATTTATATACACGTCTGCTGCAGGCTTAGATTTTCATCTCAGTTAGCGTTTCTCTGTTATTGTTGTAAATACCAGTAGCTGCTGTACCGAATATCCAAAACATCTCCCTGTTTCAGTTACAAATGAACAATGACAAAAGGGGGAGTGGTACATGATGCTGATTCGATCAGAAAGAGATTGACAGAATTTCTTTGGTAACAGTTCACGATGACGATGCTATGTACCATTTCACAATGACGATGCTATGTACCATTTCACAATGACGATGCGTCGGTGGTGGAAGCGAGACATCGTCTGTGATTCATAGAGGGCTGAGCGAACACTGCTTCCTCAGCTCTGTGGCTTTTCGAGCCGCTCTGGGTTGAAGGGTACTTAGCGCATCTCGGTGTACTAGATGGCGCGGAGCTCTGTATGAGAAGGAATACCGCCCTATGTAGATGGTTGAGTGGGTACAAACACATCCCCCACATCAAATAAAAAAAAAATTGCAGTTAGCAGCTGAAGCCAGCGTGTCTGAGCGAGTGATTGGATCTCTGTGTTGCATCAGTTAGCCGCTCTTTATGTATATATTAAACAAGGCCGAACAAGGCTAACATAGAGAAAACTGTATATACGAAACAAACTGTTGCTGGTCAGTGTTTTCTTGACGCACTGTAATGAGGTGGTCATTTAAGGAGGCAAAGTGATGGTCATTGTTCAATTGGTAGGCTAGAGTTATGGTCAGCATCTAATTGGTAGACTAATGGTTATGGTCAGTGTAGAATTTGTAGGCTAGAGTAATGGTCAGTGTAGAATTGGTAGGCTAGAGTGATGGTCAGTGTAGAATTGGTAGGCTACAGTGATGGTCAGTGTTGAATTGGTAGGCTAGAGTGATGGTCAGTGTAGAATTGGTAGGCTAGACTGATGGTCAGTGTAGAATTGGTAGGCTAGAGTGATGGTCAGTGTTGAATTGGTAGGCTAGACTGATGGTCAGTGTATAATTGGTAGGCTCGAGTGATTGTCAGTGTAGAATTGGTAGGCTAGACTGATGGTGAGTGTATAATTGGTAGGCTAGACTGATGGTCAGTGTAGAATTGGTAGGCTAGGGTGATGGTCAGTGTATAATTGGTAGGCTAGAGTGATGGTCAGTGTAGAATTGGTAGGCTAGATTGATGGTCAGTGTATAATTGGTAGGCTAAAGTGATGGTCAGTGTAGAATTGGTAGGCTACAGTGTTGGTCAGTATAGAATTGGTAGGCTAGAGTGATGGTCAGTGTAGAATTGGTAGGCTACAGTGTTGGTCAGTATAGAATTGGTAGGCTAGATTGATGTCGTTGTTGAATTGGTAGGCTAGGGTGATGGTCAATATTTAATTGGTAGGCTAGAGTGATGGTCAGTGTAGAATTGGTAGGCTACAGTGATGGTCAGTGTTTAATTGGTAGGCTAGGGTGATGGTCAATATTTAATTGGTAGGCTAGCTAGGCAGTTGTGATGTTAATGTTGAATGAGCAAGCTTAGGCATTGGTCAATGCTTAATTGGTAAGCTAGATTTTTAATTGGCTGGCTATAGCTTGGATGATTGGTCTGGTCAGTTTGGCATTATGTATGTAGATGGTCAGTGTGCATAATAGTTCCTATTTATCTAGGTATCTGCAATAGAAGAAATCGTTTCGAGTACCCACGAGTTGTTTGTGATTGTACATCTGACAGCTAATCTACTGGTCCTTATCGACCCCGTCTAAAACATGTGTACTTTACCACATACCTATGTACAATTACTCGATAAACGCCCCGAAATTACGTAAAAATTGGCATGTTGTTTCTCAGAAATCTCATTATTGTCAACAAAAAATACATCCTCTTTGGCCTAATGTGCTAGTGCCCACATTGTCCTAATGGATGTCTATCTTCAGCGGAGTCCAGGTTTCTGCTCGTTTACAATTTGATTATTAGACTCTTGTCCCAGCGTAAATGTTTTGTATCATGTCGCAGTGCACCTTCAATAAAACTCTTTACGGGAAAGTTATCTCTCACGCTCGTTACCAACAAAAAAAAACTTATACTTTGCGGCTGATGTGCATCATGGTACATTAACGTGACAGTATTTATTTATAAAAAAAAATATATAGATAAAATACAAAAAACATTAACGCATTTCACATCGCATACAGGTATTACTCATGAGCACACTGATCGTAGTCTTAACGCTAGTGTAATCAGATATCAACTCTCTAAGTTAAAACTAGTCATTTCCAATAAAAAAATGTGTCATTAGTCTCCCCCTCCTCCCAGTTCATGCACTATGAAATTACACTGTAGCTGTGCTTCCACCCCTCCCCCTTAAGTATAAATGAACAATCACTACAGTATATGTTACAATGTGCACTTTCCTAACGGAAAATGTTGTCAACATATTATTGATAAAATGCAAAATGGATCTTTACATTACTGCTGCCAAATAGAATTATTATGACATAATGTGGTCTGTTAAAATCTATACATCAGTTTGTTTGCGATAATATTATGGGTATCGCGATTTTGAGGACCTTTCTGTAAGTTCTGCCTAGAATTGTAAATGTCATTAGGAGATTTTGTATGGCGTTCCTAGATGAAGTTGGCTGAAAAAATATCAACGTTACTGAACAAAAGCATAAAATTTTATAAAATCCTAAAAGAGTTCCTGAAGTGTACACCATCAACAAGAAACTCGGTTTACCTACTTTATCCCCTAATAGGCCCTTGTCTGGAAATAAGCCCATCCATTAATCAGTAGTAATTCAGTAGAAAAGCAATGGATTTTGTTTCGTTGTCCTGTAATAAGTCCATATGCACCTACTTTGAGAATTTGTGTATAAAATATAAATTATTTTATTTTTTTACCCGTGATAAACCTTTGTCCACCTTTGTTCAAGCCCACCCCTGGTTAAACAGATTTATTTAGGTGACGGCCATTAACAGCAGATAATGTTTGCAAATAAGAACAATTTCAGTAATTTAGGGTCCACTATGAATGTGTACCACCTTTCTAAACTAGTTGTTTTTATCGCGGGTTACACATCAAGAATTTAACCTGCTTTAGGGTTTATGGTCACGCAGACATTTTATCTCAGGTTGGTGTTAGAGTTATCTCCCCTTAAAATGATTGAAATTATTGTGCAAATTTTTAATTATAAGAGTGTTGTCCGTGCAACCTTTCAAGTATCATTAATTATTTTCAAGTTTCTTAAATTTGGAATTGTTTTGAAAAAGAGACATGTTTGTTCCGGTGTGGTAGCATATAGCCTTAAAAACAATTTTGCAGGTATGCCTTAAGCGAAAAGAAATGCATTTGCTTTGGCCTAATGTAACCAACAAGAAATGCATTAATTTGCTCTCTCCTGATGTATTTCGAAATCAAAGTGTTTGTATATAATTTGTATTTTCCTGGTTGAACTTCAGTGTACGGGAGAGGTACAGTGAGTCTACTTCATGATGCTACATCTAAGAAAACTGAAAATGTTCTGGCCAGGCAACTCAGCACATTGTCAGTAGTTAACGAATAACACAATGTTTCTGGCCTAATGTATTTACTAAAAGTATATATGTATTAGCCTTACTGAACTCTATCTATCAGTTATGACGTATCCCATAATATGCCCTAAACTATTAGGCTGTTAGTGTCAGAATCTTAAGTAGAGTTGGATGGGGGCTGTCTTGAGTATATTTAAAACAGACCTGTCACGCAGAGAAGGAAATCTCTGGGCAGATCATCAGTGAATACAGGAAAAAATCGTATAATGGCATGTACAGATATTCTTTGCTGATTTAACAGAATCCTGATCATTTCTACAATTTTTCGAATATTTTGGAAATAATATTATAGTTTTTTGGTAAGTTTTTAATTATTTGCAAATTTGTTTTGGTGATTTGGATATAACCTTTTGTTCAGATCAGAGTTTCAGAAAAAAAACATTTTCATGATAGTTTGGATATTTTGGAAATCAAAATTCTCACAAACTTTTAAAACATTCGAAAATCATTTATGAATGATGCAGTTTTTACAAATATGAAAAATTATTTGTCATTAATAAAAATGCACAAATAGGCACGGCTAACAGACCAGCTCTTAACCCTCTGTCAAAAACGAAATAAGTGTTAATTTCAATTTGAAAAAACTTCATTCTGAATAGACTAAATTTTATCAAAACTTTCTCTGAGACTGCATGTGAACTTCTTCTTTAGAACTGTAGAGTTCTTCTTTATTCTTTCACATGTGTTTCCAATGTCAGTTTTACTAAGTAAACTAGTAGATTTCATTGACCTCAGTGAATTGCCTAACTAGTCTGCTCTGCTTGTCAAAACTATCTGAAGCAATTCAATTCTACTGATAAAAATAAGATATTCCTTTCCCAAAATTGCTTAAAAATAAAAAAAAAAAAAAAAAAAGCATTCAATCTGAATAATTATCAAAATTTCCAATGACTCCACCATATTTTAACTGCAATAGGGACGTTTTATCTCCCCCTGGACTAGCAAGAAAATATATATTGTATAACCCCTTAATGATACATGCATGTTTTGTCTGTCATCAGTTCAGCTGTCATTGAAAGCTGCAAAAATTGTTTAAATATTTTGCGTATGTTTTACTTTAGAACTCTTTTAAAATGGAGATACCTGTTAGTACTCTTTTAAAATGGATGGAGATACATGTTAGTACTCTTTTAAAATGGAGATACATGTTAGTACTCTTTTTAAATACATGTTAAAGTAAGGTAGCATATATCCTTAACACCAGTGCACACTGAGTAGTAAAATGGAGATACATGTTAGAACTCTTTTAAAAAGGAGATACATGGTAAAGTAAGGTAGCATACATCCTTAACACCAATGCACACTGAATAGTAAAATGGAGATACGTATAGCATATATCCTTAACACCAATGCACACTGAGTAGATAAATGTTTAAATGATGTGGTAAATTTCATGTCAGGTTTTCATGTCATTACATCATAATTTGTCCAGACAAGGATGATTTCGATCCGACAATCATGTCCGTAATTCATAGGCAGACAACCTTGCTATGAGCGTGACACAGAAGTTCTTACTTTGGAGCCTTGATATAAAAAAAAGATAGACATAACCTTTAGGTCTTCTCCACAGAAACCATACATGAACATGCTATATATCATACCATTTCAATGCGCAACCAACATACGCCACAGAATCAATTTCTCCCGGTTATGTCGAGTTTCAAATACATGTCAAGAATGTGATTTGTCGTTTTTCTAAGTCTTTTCATCATTTTCTCAATTATTCTTTTTTCATTATCAAATTATGAAATATTTTTAACTTGCTTGTTTTTTCATAATTTTGAAGGATCAATTTTTCATCTGTTTTTAATTCTGGAATATTCATCCTCTTGTTTTCATGTTTTCAAATTCATCTGCTTTTGAATATTGATGAAGGTCTGTGTACCTGATATAGCTTTCTCTGTAAACCTTATTGTCCAGACATGGTATATTAAAGCAATAAATCTCAGCATTTACCTCAGGTGACAATTTATATAGGTCATGACAAAAGTAACCTACAAATCTTCATCGTAATGAGGACTTTCAGGACAGGATGTTGAAGTCTAAAGGAATATAACGATGCTGGCATTTTACTTAGACTTCATAAAGAGGTTTAGATTATAATATTGGGCTGCATTCCCCAAGTTGACCCGGCAAAAAATAATTGTCCTGCAATATTATCATTGATTTAATCTGTGAAACAAGGGGGCGGGCTTATTACTGAGCAACAGGCTTATTATAGGTAAAATAAGTATTCAAAACAGTTTGTTCAGATTTTTATTGATTTTATCTGGTTTTAAAAAATAAAAAACTTTTATTTATTTACAATTTGAACAGTTTAAAAAAATGTCAAAAATAATTTCTGTGAGAATCATTAGAAAATGGAGCGGACTTTTTTTTTAAACTTGAGATAACAATACAACAATTATTTTTTTTAAAACTTGAGATAACAATACAACAACAGACGTGATGTGGTTGGCATTGTACTTTAAAATTCACCAAATAATGACCTTTTCATGGCTTTTCAATATTTCAACAAGCATATCATAGTACTCTCACGATCTCCTTCCCATTTTTTGTCCGTTCTTTGAAATTTGAAACCCCTCATTTTCAGTTATAACCAGTCTATACCTCCACCTTTAAACCAAATTTAGACAAGGACCCAGTGATTATTGTGACAAATTGTGCGTGCTGGCCGATGTTATATTTCCAATAGGCTGCCACAGAGAGCAGCTATTAGGATTAGAATTAAAAGATGAGGAGGCCATGGGTCGTTGAGCTCCCAAATTAGGAAGATTTCAGGGGTTAATTTCTCCAGTAGGCCTTCTATTTACTTCACCAAGTCTTCTGTTAAAGAAAATCGTATGGCTGATACATGCTCGGAGATTATACACTTGAGGGTAAACACATGTGTCGGAATAGGTAAATATCTCTGAATACAGTCACATGATTGGGAGAGCGGGTCACTCGGTGCATTTCTCACACAACAACCTCCCCAGTCTTCGGAGTTGTAAATAGAATGTTGTTTGGCCTGTCAATATCCGAGACGGAGATACGGAAATATTGAATTATATGACAGATTCTGGTATCCAATTTAATGAAATATGCTCTAGGTTACACCACCATAGATATTCATACCAATTTATTTGCGCTGGAACCACATTCAGTGTTTGGTGTATTTCTCGCCCAGTCTACAGTTTGAAAAGTAACTATACATGTCATAGTTGATTAAATCATTTTTTCCTCTGACGCAGACCGTTCTGATTTATTGCACTGCACTGGTCAGTGTGTAGTGATCAATAAACTGACCGTTTACGATGAGTTACAGACAATATGATCGTCCAGTAACTAAATGACTGTTTGAGATGAGACACTGGGTACTTGACCCACATGTACTGTAAACTAGTAAAATAAGTATCATAAAAGTGATGTAAACTCATTCTCGAGCCGATTCGTACAGTAAAGGATACGGTGTTTATACATTTAAATGGATCTGATGAATTATTATTACAAATTTTCAGACAGCTTAGTAATTTCTGATACTTCTGATTCTACTAAGAATATATCTTTTTGTCCTGAAATATATGTGTTTTTGTGAGAAACTGTATATGTCAAAAATTGTCAGTTTACGAACGATTTTGGTCAATTTGTGACATTTAATGATCTAAATTATAGCTTCATTGTCATCTGTAATTTGTGCAAATTATGAATCTGAACCCAAATGAAGCTGATAATTGGCTGCGAACAAACCTTATCAACCAAAGCATACAGTGTCTAACAAAATCGCAATATTTTCATTGTAGGTCATACAGCTCTGCATGACCAGAAATTTCTGACCCAATTGATCTACCAGTGTTTTTTTTATTGATCCTCTATCTTGCTAGCTTGCGGCTGTAAATATTGCTAGTTTCTCCCCATATAGCACCCCAATCTGTCGAGATTAACTTTTACCATGATGACCTGAAGCAGTAATGTTCGTTGCAAATGACATTCTGCAAATAGTTTGCTGGATTTTATATTAAAATCTTGCTGTAGGCTACATCATCTAACTGAACAGATCTTTAACTTTTCTGGCTCAAGAAATCCTTGTAGATAACGTCACAAGACACCAGAGGAATTCCAATTTAGCAGCTTCTACTTGATGACCCCATGTCTACATGCAGGTTCCTCGGCAATGAGGATACGGACTAATTAAAATCAAGCTGTCCAATTGTCTTCATTTTCCCTCGAGAGGAACCATATTGTTTGTATCAAAATGAATAGAAAAAAGGAAGAAGATCCTGTCAAGGTAGATTAAAAAAATAAAATTAGATTTCGACAGAAAATCTGGCTGGCTTAATTGTGCATGACAGCTAGCTATGGTAAGTTAGGTTTCTGGATGTTCATTTGACTTACGTTCTAGCTGTTATCAATATTGACAAGAGCCAGGTGCAAGTCTTTACAGGATAAAATGGTATTGATAGTCCCTGTTATAGTACAATTTGGAAGTAGGGAAGGATTCTTTTAACAATTATTAATTCAATATTTCAGATTTTTCTATTTTGTCAAGTAACATTGACTTATTGCTGATTTAGGTCCCTTTACTTTATAAAATTTTGATATTTTCATTTTGAATTAAGTAACAATTTTTTTTATTTTATCTGATTTTCTGTATCCTGATTATCTTAATATATAGTCCGTTTCATTGTCGGTAAAACCAGGCTCAACTGTTTAATCAATCTACATAAGAGCGTCAGGGGGAATAACTATGATTTACTATGCATAGCGCCACCTGGACTACACTTCTTTTCCTAATGCTGCACCCATCAGGAGGTTTCTGATAGAAGACCCAGTGTTAGCTTGATTGGCCGCTATCCAGGCCAGTCTGGGCGACGTAACAACAAGGGTTAGGTCACATATTACACATATATGTGTAACATTTTGATAAGACATAGCTCATTACTGAAGATTTACTTGAAATGCATGGCTATGCAGTTTGTGGTCAAGGGGAATAATCCAAGGGGACATAATCTGAAGGGAGATAATCTCGGCAGAAAATGTCACAAAGCAATTTGTTCATACTTTAGTATGTGCCATGTCAAGCTCAAAAACGCATATGTTATGTCATCTACATCCTGTGTTAACAATTGATTGACAAGTGAGAATATATTAATAAATTTATCTTGAAGAGAGCCCTGAATTAAATTAAAATTTGATAGCTTACTGCCACTAAAGGCTACCAATAATAAAACTGCTCCTGTATCCATTGTACATAGAAGTAAAATTGACTTGATCGTAAATCTGTTTATCAAAATATCTTTTGAAATTCTTGTGTACTGATACACAATGAAATGTCCAGTAATACCATATTTAAAAATTTGATCCCAGTTTTTATGTGGGTTACAAGCTGGAATGCTGTTAGAGTAAACTCTCCAAGTTCTCCAGAAGTGCATGCAGACTACAAGAGAACAATTTTATGTACAAAAAGTTCTATTATGTTACTGGGTTCTGCATTATACATGGGTCGTATACCACGATACAGTGTAAAGTGCATGACTGGAAATTTTGTACTTTTGGCCAGTTTTTTTCTTTCGCAGATCTATCCCTCGTTGTGCTAGGATTGGTCGAAAACAGATCTGATAAACTGGGCAACAAGAAATCAACAGTCCAAAACACTCCTCGCATTATAGGCTTAACGAGACAGCACACTGTAACATTTTTTTTTAAACTTTTTTATTGACACATACTCTTTTATAAATCAGTAAATACTTACGACCATATTGAAATACTAGGGCTTAAAACTGTCACAGCTGTTCATGGTTTGTTTCCATGTTAGGCTAACCAAACATAGATTTCGGAGCAGGGCCATTTTTCCCTCAAAGTAATTATTAGTATCGCCTCTCTCGTAGCTTAAGAGTGCATTTTCGTCAGCCCATTGTGGTGTTGATTTCGCTTGATAGAAGGGTGGGCTCCATTTTCTCATGAAAATATATGACATGTTCCTCCGATTTAAGGCGGGATGGAAATTTTTGGGAATAATATACGTTATGCAATCTTTATTTAAAGGCCACATGTAGCTCAATTACTTTCGCTGTAGCAAATTCCACCTCCCTTCTCAAATTAAATTGTTTTGAAAGTCCTGTAAATGTACATTTTAAGAAATCTAGCTAGATAAAAGTTGAAATCGGAGATGCTTTACTTAATGTGTGTCATTCTGTGCATAACATGGATGCAAAAGACTCGCTTCATTTAAGTATTTAATATTTATAAAAAGTATCTATAAAATAGTCACATTTTTTGCAATGGACAGAAATTGTTGAACTAGGAATTCATTGTATGTTATTAATTTAGATTTTATGACTTTTCTGCAAAAAAAAAAATTCTCATTGGTTTTGTAATATATAAGCTTTTTCTGGTTCACTAGGCTACATAAGGTTAAAGGTCGTATCTACAGAGGTTTGAGGTCATAACTTCTGAGGTTTAAGGTCATCAGGATATCTGTACTAATTTGAGGTCACGGGATCAGGCTCGGACAATCTATCAGAGTCTAGTTACCTTTTTAACTCTCAAAAGGAAACTCAATGCCACATAAAAAGATGAGGGCATACATGCGTGTCCAAAAGGCAATGTTCGCGGCAGCTACCAAAGGATAAAGATCCTTGGAAATTTAGAACTTTTCCTCCTTAATAGAATCAGATTTCAAGTAAATGGATGTTTCTGAGATCTTTATTAAAAGCAGATATTTTCCCCAAGTTTTTACCAGGTCATTTACTGATGTTGATTTTAACTCAAGTAATAGATATATATTGGGTAATATTAGGTTAACTCGGGGCTAGAAATTAATTTTGAATACCACTATAGTCAGTTGGGGTAGTAGTTTCCAATTTTTACTAGTTCATGTGCAAATTCCACTAACCCAATATTATTCAACATGATAAGTAATATCAAATTTTGACAAGTCAATCAGGCTAGTAGTTTTTAGAATCACTAGTCCAGCTGGAGATTTCACCAGTCTCAGACCAGCGGGCTGCCCTTATTGTCTTGGCCTTTATTTAATTGATGACTTACAGCCTTTTCTGTATTTTCCAATAATTCTTCCTGTGTCATTTTCGCAAAATCTGCAACCTTCTCCTGGGGAAGGAACTGACACAGATTCCCGACCTGGATGTTCTTACTCATGACAAGCTCCTCTACCTGCAATGATAAATCTACATGCAGATACCTTGTTCTATATTCAAAGATTTTTTATGGAACTCTTGTATTCATAGGGTTTCTGGAAATACTGAACAGTAGTTCATCATGATATAGGAAAGCCTGATTAATTTTGATCTCTTCTTACAATTTTCTAAAATCTTAGAGCTAGCTCCTTGGTGGTAAATTTAGGTAAGCAATTTCATTTTTAACAAGAGGCCCATAGGGCCTGAATCGCTTACCTGGATAATAAAGCAACCATGGGAAATTAAACATCAAATTCCCCTATTGGGTCCAACAACTCTGCACCAAGAGGGGCAACACCCTCCATTTATATATATAAAAAAGTCCCCTTTGCCCAAGGATGCTCCAGGCTCAATTGGTACAGAGGAAGAAGGGTTTAGAAGACTTAAACCTCAAATTCCCATTTTGGGCCCTTCCCCTCTCTGTAACCAGAGGGGCAAAATTTAGTCCCCTTTGACAAAGGATACTCCAGGCCAAATTTTGATAAAAATCCCTCTAATAGTAGAAACGGTGAAGATTTTAAAGACTTAAACCTCAAATTCCCCTTTTGATGAGCCCCACAACTCTGCAGCCAAAGGGGCCACACCCATAGTTTATACAAAATTAAGACCCCTTTGCTCAAGGATGCTCCAGACCAAATTTGGATAAAATCCCCCGAATGGTACAGAAGAAGAAGGATTTGAAAGAGATAAACCTCAGATTTCCATTTGAGCCCCGCCCTCTGCACTCAAAAGAGCCACGCCCACCGTTTATACAAGATTGAGTCCTCTTGGCCCAAGGACACTCTAGACCAAATTGGGATAAATACTTTTATCCTTACGGTA
>JAUMHH010216324.1:0-12430 GCA_032359455.1 Chlamys rubida | reverse complement strand
GTTTTGAAAAATTGTTTTAAACAGGGTTTCATTCAATTTTAGTTTTATTGCAAGCGTTTTTTCTTTTCTTTTCGAGCACAGGGACAATAGCTGCAAAACATCTACTGTAATTTGTAGTAAAATGTATGTTGTAAGGGAAAGAAAGATAATATACTCATCCCTTGTACAAGTACAGGTTGCTCACGGTTGCCACGGAGACCAAATGAAAGAGGTTTACAGATTTATTATCAGCCTAGGAATCCAGAAAAAAATTACCACCGGGGAAAAAAAAGGTTGTCGTAAAAATGATTCTCATCAAAGTATTTAAAACCAAAATCCTCCAATACTTCTCAAATTTCAGAGTAGAGGAAATGAGCATTTCACAGCTTTATACTAGAGCAAGGGAAAACAGATACATTAGACTGAATGCATAATACCATCTCTATATCATATCCAGCAAATCGTTAATGTACTTCACTGTAAAATTGTTAAGTCTATTTCATGTTGGCGACAGGCCATCTAGGGTGTTCTAAATTGCAATATTAATGTTTATCCAGTAAGTGTTTGTCATGTTATTTTAAAAGTCAGTGAATTCAATATTGTTTGCTTGTACCTAAGTATGTCTCGTCCACGGAGTGTTAGTGTATTATCATATATACAGGATATCTACTTGTCCTTTATTTTTGCTTTGAGAATAAAGGTATAACACGTATTGGCGATGGAAATCCTGATTTACCTGAGTGAGTTTGAATAGTGTAATGCTTTACACACCTTGATGTACACACAGGTAGCGCGGGGACAGACGAGTATCAAATATCAAACAATGGCCGCCTAAAAACATACCCAACTCCTGCATGAGCTACATCTGTGCTGAACAGCTACATCTGTGCTGGACAAAAAGGGCTAACATATGAGGTGTACAACTTGTGAACAAAGCTTACCTGTGCACGCCTATAGGATACTACCCGATAGGGAAACTGGCCCACATTAACAGGCCTTACAGCTTTTCTCAAACACCATTGCAAAGGATCATTCTGTCAAATTTTATTTGTATAAAAAAATTATGACTATGATTTGCACTGATAAAAACCCAATTTAATTATGTAAAATGGTTCTCAATGTTGATTTTGTGGAAAATATTTTTTGACCTGATGCCATTTAAAATGTTTCAAAACTTTTTTTCCCCCGCAGACGCCAATGTTGGTAAAGACGTCTGGTTTTTTTTGCTGCTTGGGATTTAGAAATGTTTGCTTTTCTACAGGATAGCTGTGTAGCAGTTGTGTAACCTATCAATACATACACTTAAACTTCCCAACACATAAATCACACCAAAAAAACGGCTCCCCTCAAACTCCACATGCAATGCCAAACTTGTATTGAAAGCGTGAAATAGTACATAGAATAAGTACAGCTCTGACAATAACCTCTTTAGGAAACCAGTAACCTCAAAATGAGGTTAGCAAATCCTTGGCCCCTTTCCATGCACAATTTAATGTCTTCTGGCCACATCCAACATCTCACTGAAATCTGCAGACCTTTAAAACCGTATAAGTATTATGCTGCTGTTACACTACCAATCTTCAATTAGATTTCTTTTTTTTTTCAAATCGTTGAGAGTAAGACTTCCATAAAACACTTAATTGATACAATAATTCCATTTCTACAGCAAGACAAGTGACATCAGCCTTTGACCTTTATCCAGTACCTTTCCTCCTAGTAACATTGTCTTGATATCGGCCAAGTAATGATTGACAGATCCGGGGCCAGCAAGTGATTGACAGCCATATGTACGCAGTGTAACCCTACTTAGAAGAAGTATCGGCACTCGCTGCCATATTTATGGTCAGGTTTGAATATCACCAAATACTTGTGTAGGAATTGATCAATTAGCCGTACCTAAATAAGGCGGATGTCTATATATACATTATTGATCATTTGCTGCTGTCCCTCCTTTGGTTTGCACCTCCTCGCACAGTAATTGTGTGATATTAGCTGCCCTACGTGCACAAATTATCTGATCAATACATGCTCAAGTTGCTCCAGCTCTGTAACATTGGTTTATTGTCTTTTATAGTCCTTATCCTCAAAAACCCCATCATTGTCATAATCAGCTGAGTGTTTGGTCGGCACTTCCGCCCAGCTCCCAGTCCTCATTACCATGGCCCGACAGGCAGACAAACACTGCCACCACCAACCCAGCCCTTCTGTAATTTCATTTGATGCAGTTATATCAGAAGCCAATTCATAAATATTTTATTCCGAACTTAATGTAATGTTCAATGTATCTCTGTGCTGCTGTAGCCTGAGAGAGTTGTCTGCCCATCGTTAACACTAGTCATCATGAAATTAAAAATCTTGATCATGCATCAGTGGAAAAGAGATGCCTTTTTTTCCCTATTGCATTTGTGTTGTGGGTGATTTATGCTGTTTTGTGCACTGAGTGGTGTACAATACTCATGTGCATAAGATTCAATTAATTTTGTCGGAATCCCTGTTAGTTAGCCCACAGTGGATGGCCTGCGTGCTAGTCTTACTGGCAGACTGACAGGCAAAGAACCTATTGAGCTCATTTGATTTCAGAGAAGCCTATGATTAGGGACCAACAACAACGATTTTGTAGCATTTTGTTCAGAACTATTAATATTTCATTAGCTTGTATATTGATTGGGAATAAAGCGTTTCAGTGCTGGTAGCGTAGGACCCCGTGTTTGGACGACTACTGGTAACGTCATTGCCTGCACTGATAGCTGCCACTGGGAGTGCTGTCTGATTACCAATATCATCTCTACTCTGCCTAATCTGCTGTGTCACTACTTGCATTTCACGCCTCATCAAAATAAGCTCCTCCAGTCATGAGTTGTCTCCCATCTTCTATAAAATTGAAACAAAAAAAAATAAACTGAAGAGTAAAACAAAAATATAGGATTTAATAAAATTTACTCACTTACGGTGTTAACTTTTCAGAACAAGGAAACAGTTGTAACTAATTAGTGTAGTTAACGAGTCAATCTCTGGACAAGATCTTTAATAACAAAGTTGATATTGTGCCAAAACAAAAGCTTACAATGTAAACTGAGCAATATCAAAGAGATTTTTTTAACAAATAATGTCAAGCTCAAACCTGATTGAATAAATAATAACAAATATTTGTCAAGATAATAGAAAGTTTCCGCTGTCACCAAGTTGTTATATAACCCAAGGACTACCTTTGTATAAATCCCCGACTAGTAGTCCGGTACGACCACATGCAGCTATTGTTATATGTTATTTATGATGAGCTATGTCGTGTGTGGCTATGACAGATCAGGTCTAGTGTGTTAATGCACTGCTAATGTTATGAGGCTGTTGTTACCTGATCTGACCTTTGACTGTGAATTATTTGCTGCCCGATATCTACTGTCCTCAGGGTTGCCTTAGGAAGAGGTACCGGGTATCACCCTGTGAGGCCATACTCCACTCCCGCAGGGCTACCCCCTACACACCACCACACAAACCAGGATCCTGCTTCCATAAGGACAAAGCTTAAAACTTCTCACACACAGAGGTTTTTTATGAAATCTTTTACACTTCATAGTGGTGGAAACCAATTATATATGCATACATGTATCAGACATGAACATGGGTATGAAAAAAATAAAATAGTTACTTAACAAGATAAATGTGTGTTCAGGTGTTAACTGTCTAGGAGATATGTATTGGTTTTTGTAATACAGATATAGCTGATCAAGACCTCAATTATCCTATATTCTGATTCTTGACTTGCCCTTTTCTACAGAAGTCAAAAACTAGCATGGGTACCCTGGATGGCCTTGACATCTGATATCTGTGAAAGGTGTCATTCCTTGCATGGCCTTTTAGCGCAAAGATTAAAACACCTTTAAACATTACTTACAAAAACCTTTTTTTGGCAATTCTAGACCAAATTCAGAACAATTTTACGCAAAAAGTTTTGTCACAACTGGTACGATATATATATTGCATATTATGAACAATAAAATGATTGTCTATTTTATCAGCAGACAGGTATAAAGTTGCCTTTAAAACAAATGACAATGACACTCTCACTTTTGAGTTATGTCCCTTGTACCTGATGAAGGGATGCAACCTGTCTTAATCAAACCCTGTTTAATCCAATTACTTGTATCACGGAATTATCTAAGTCCGTGCTTGTATAAAACATTTCTTCATATAAATTTGTACCATTTTAAAATTATGTATGCACTTGTGTAATCAGAAAACCTGCCTATCTGAACAGAAATGCTGAACCTTGTGTGGTTCGGTTTAGACAGGCTCCGCTGAATTTTGTATGGTCTTACTCTCCATATACACAGACTGACATTAAGAAATGTGATGTCACTTTTACTTTATCAGTGACTTAGCGCTATGACCCACAAACAGGACCACACCTATAAAGGACATATCATTTAGAAGGATAAGTGTATCACTGACACAGGTAAACCACAGACATATTATCTTTGTTATATTTTATTTTCCCATATTTACAAATCTACAGCCGAGACATTTACATAGGTGGAATAGCTGAGCAAGGTTTTGTTTTGCCACAAATCCCACTTTACGCCCTCGTTAACATGTCTGAGGATGATAAGATGTTTACAGATTCTACACTACCACTGCATGCTTCATTAACACCAGATTAATAGTGATTAACATTTAACAGGTATGCAAAACTTATTAAATATAACATCAGATGCAACAACTTATTATAATTTCTTACAGTTGAACCTTTAGATTGAAACAGGACTTAATACATTGGATTATTATGTTCCTCTGCTGAGGATTGAACCATCAACCAAACAATTTTTTAGTCAGACACTCCACTACTGACCTTTTCGAAGTGAATTTAAAAAAAAAAAAAAATCCATGCAAACTACTGAAAATTGTTTTCAAAATCACGATGTGTCCCGTTATTAAGAGACAAATATAGCGAGTTCTCAAAATGTAGGCGAATCCCAAAGAAAAAGGTTGAGGCCAGGGCTTGAATATCTGTGTTGCAAAAATCACTGTATTGGGGGAAATTACCTCAAGCTAATAAGACAACAGTGTACAATACACATCCCTTACATCTTCAAGGGATTATGGTTTAAAAAACAAACACTTGAGGTAATGACGTTGATTTGGTAAAAATATTGAGGAATTCAATTTAGATAACAGTCATTCTCTTTTATTAAAAATGTCATTTACATTACAACCTGATGAACAGATAGCAACATATTTCAATTTATGTATTTGTGTATGCATAACTTTTTAGGAATCTCTTTTTTACCCTCTACAAGTTGCATACCTGTGATATTCACAGGTAAGTACAGATATCACTGTAAAGAAGTGTGGTGCCTCATCCTTTTTAACTCTGAGTTGACTTGTTACAACTTAGGCTCTTGTTAGGTCTGCATGGTATGTGTTAGCAGTGTGTTTTCTTTAATTACCTTTGTCAAGGTAAACAAATATTGTGGTAATAGTTTATCCACCTCACTGATTGTTGGCTGCAGAGCCTGGGTGGTGGGGGACTCCAGGAGGATTTGGCACCACAGCTAATGAACTCATCACTTCACGCCAGTGAGCTGTATGGTAATGCCATCCAGCCTGCCGACCAAACATTTGGCAGGTATGAAGAAAGACCCAAAATGAAGAAAGATGGTGTCAAATATCCAAATTCCGCAGTGCTGTGAACAGAAAACAAAATAATATAGTTAGCATGCATGGACTTCTTGTTTGTTGTGCATGTAAATACAATGCAATATATATATATCCATTTCTTTTTATGACTGTCAATCAATCCAGCTTTTTCTCAGAAATTAAATATAACATACATGCATTGGAATCCAAATCCTCATAGCAATGATGGAGCAGAAGTTAATCTCAACAAATTTAATTTGAAGAATCTGTTGTAAACTGTTTGAAAGTCGTAATTTCTTGAATATAAAAAAATCTCCACGATTGGTCCCTCTTAGGTGGCATTTCCAATAGTCTTTTAGGAAGAATTGTAATCACTGTATTCTGATTTCAAACATATAACAGTAAGTATACTATATGAGTCACAACAATCAAAATGACTTGCATTGGCAAACCACAGCAACACGTGTGTATGGTATCCTCAATGGATACTCCTGGAAGAAATACATATTTTTGCGAGACAATCAATACAAACAGCTGATAAAGGCAGAATGGTACATCATCCACAAATCTACACCACTTCCCTAGCTTCCATTAAATTAATTATAACCATGAACAAACTACATCTACACATCAAAATCCTGCTTCCAGGACAGAGCTGGTCCCCCTGGGGGTTGCTTCCTCTCCCCGATTGGTCCCTCATAGGTGGCATTTTAAATACCAAGGAGTAATCACATTATATACAGGATGTATTGAATTTGTGTTTAATCTCTGGGGAAATTCAGTAATACTCTATTTTCTCTCAGATATTGTGATCATTTCTTCTGTCAATCAATATTACAGCAAAGATAAAAGTGACAGTATCTGCAGCATCAGCAACATGCCTATACATTGTCATGTTCCTCATCAATTTATGTTTTATTGTGTAGTTTTTGTTTGGAAATGTTAGCATTTTATGGCAAAAGAAATAGAAGACGTTCCTTTGGGATTTTGTGAGCATCATAAAAACACTTACAAATTTAACCCAAAGAATACCAAAGCCTCTAGGATAAAAAAGTTCTATTATGACAAAATTGAGACAATCAAATCTAGGATATATTATCAAACTTGCATTAATGACATTCAATACAAATGTATTATTTTCCCTGTTTTTTGTGTGTGATTTATATGCAACCTTCTTGAGTTAATAGTCAACATAAATAAATTGCAGATATAACCTTTATGGATAATTGGAAATACTGAAAATTAAAAACAATTGAAGTTTGGAATGGGTTTTTTTCATGGGACTGTGAGGTAATTGGAAAGGAAACTAAGACAGTACTAATTCTTCTAACTCCCCTCCCAAAAATTATTACGTACCTGACATTTTTGTGAGGATACTGCTATCCTAAACGCTTACTTTTCAATAAACAAGTTTTTCTACTGTTTCTACTGAAAACTTGACCATTTTGTTGTTTTATTTTGTAAGAAGACATTTTTCTTCAAATTTTAATATTCGTCAGATGACCTCAGCTTCTGTACCTTATTACATCATCTACCTAGTTACTACTTGTTTCAAGTGTGATAAAGTGTGCCTTTATCGAGGAATGTAACCAATATACTGGGGCTCTGGGCCTAATTGAAATATAATAGTTAGGGTAGTCAGCGCTGCGTTTGTATTTACATGTGTATCTAATGCGACGTGTTTACGTCGACACGATATACGTGTAAGATATGTTATCCCTCTGTTATTTGACGCTCATCTTCTGTAGAATTACAATGCTAGTTAAATGATAAAGTAAGCATGTGCTAACACAGCTGAGTCGATGGACTATCACTGCTAACTGCCTGTCACGCCCGACGCTCTCCAGTCACGTTGCAACGAGCACCTGTTTTAGTCTTGATCACCAGAACGCTTACAGTGTATGTTATCCATAATCAGGGCCTAGATTATGAATATTCATCGTAAAGCGGCCCATACCATTGTGTAGAGTGCTTTGTACTCCATTGAACAGTGAAGTGCATAGTGTTTATCTTTTCAAAGATTTACTTTCATCAAATTTGTATGAGGGAAACAGGAACAGATAAGACAAGACAGACCAGCAATACCGTCATGACCCGTCTGACTGCAGTTAGAACAATGGCAGGACGTCTGGGGTAAGCATTGTGATTTCCGAGGTCCCAGTTGTAACAAAGTTCCAACACCTTACAACTCACAACCGTCTACCTTTTGTTGGTCTTCGCTTCGAGACGGACCCCAAGATGTAACAGTGTCTATCGTGGCATGGACACGATTTAATTGTGTATATATTATATCTACTGTATGTATTTATTATCTTACATTTATAATTAATATTTAAAGCCGGTCTGAATGCTCGACTCAAAATATTACTTTAGGGGGAAAATATTGAACCTGTTACTATTTTTAGACATCACGCGCAGCGATGTAAACAAAACCACGTTGTTTCATGGTCTCGTGCAACGTTAAAAGGTATTGCGTATTTGGGAAATTTTGTGAATGAAACACTATAAGTGAAACATTTCAGTGTTTATGATTACTAATATACAGTCTATATAAACATGTTTATTGTGATATTACAATTAGTAACTACCTACAGTTGTACACCATTCACCTGAACAAGATGAATTGTAAGTATATAGTGCCACAGGCATGGACATCAATTTGACGGCTTACAAAATAGGGTTACAAGCATTTGTATAGAACAGTAATTGAAATATACACAAGTCAGATAGATTAATTCAATGCTGACGCTTAGACAGGAACCCAACTACGTCAATCTGTGATGCTTTTAGGAAGGGCTGGGTTGTTTACCAGTGGCGAGCAGCAGAACTGTTGAGAGGGAGACCTATATTGATCTTAGGGATACAGCATTTCATAGTAAAGTGCTCAACTGATTGTCAATTGTTTTATTTTGACAGACTGGATATATATAAATGTCTGGGATAGCCAATGTTGTCTTGTGGCAAAAATAAGTTCCATGATCACATTGTTATGACTCAAAGTTAAAATTATTTAATGATGGGTGCAATATGATGAATTAGTATCATGATCATTATTTTAGTAATTGCGATAATATGATGAGTTTTTTTTGTTGGTAATTTTGACCCGCTTCTGTAGGACTTTTTAAAAAATTCTAACAACAAAATAATTTCCTTATTCCTTGATGGAATTCCTAGTATGTAAGATGATTTGTTGAAATTATTGCATGTCAATTAAGAACCTAGATATTGGTTTGAGATGTATATTTTTTTTATACAATTTAAAAAGCCAAAGCCCCTTTTGCACAGTTGATATGATTGTGATCATAATTGTCATGAAAATGTGATTGATACAATACAATCTAGAATATTATGATCATGATTATAATAAAATAGCACAATGATCATGATCATGTTAATTACAGTTACTAACAAAATAGGACAAGGATAAGTTACCCACCTTATGTTAACAAATACAACTTTTAATCACGTGAATATTTTTGATTTATTATCTTTCAATATTTTTAGTTGAAGTTAATATAAAATTATCTGTGGTTGTAAAAACAACTTTATTATTCTGAGTGTCTCTAAACTGAATATCATAGGAATCACTGAATTTGTTCTAAAAAGACAGTTACAATGAACCCTGTCTATACTAAACTCACTCTTTACCACTGATTAAACAAACACCACTGTGACACTGATTTTGTGACAAATTACAATAAAACCACTGATTTTTATATTAAACCCCAATATGTTGTCATCACATATGAAAATAAATTTGTTTCATAAATTAACTATGAAAATAGTAATAATACTGAATGATTAACATGAAGTTTATCATTCTGTATTATTCCAACGTTAAACAATGTACTCATAGACCTCACAATGGGATGATATCTATATTTCTGAATACCAGTACCAGGTAGGTAAAATTTGTTCATTAAAATTTTGAAGATAATGAAAAAATTAAAGAAAATTCCCAATCAAAACATTGAAACATTTCGTAATTCCCAATACTATTACATGTACTGATGACATAACGTGGTGACTTAGGTTTCCTATACATTGATTCTGTAGAAGAACGATCCACTATAGTATGTAGATAAATGAATCGTACTTAAGTTACAAGTGTGACTATTTAATGCGTTGAGGTCTAGTGTGTTTTACAGTGGTCAAATCCTGATGTCAGTGTCTATAGCAGGATGTTGGATTAGAGTCAACTAGGATTAAAATTAACAGTACAATGTATTGGTTTGGTGTGTATGACAAGTTAGTATACAGAACATGTAAAAATAGTCTTTAAAAAAGTTTATGCAAAATTGCAAGCAGAACAAAAATCAGTTCTTGTGATTTTTCTTTTAGTAGATAATGTTATATTCTCTCATAGGTACTACTGCAGCCAATTACAATATAAAATCACACAATGTATCCATAGAAACGAGAAAGGTTACACAACATATACAGCACTTTAAACAATTGCCTTTCTTTCTATTCATAAGTTTGTTTGTGGATAATTATTGTAGAATTGTTTGGCATGTTTTAATTTAGTGCTTTTATCAATTTACAAGTGATTTAAATACAGTTGAAATTGACCCCTGCTATAATCTTAATTTCTAAAATCTTGCTTATATGCTTTTTTGACAAATTGTGTCAAATTATGATAAGAAAATCTTTGCCAAACACCATGTAGCCCATGTTTATATATGGTAGTTTGTGTGTGTACGAGTACCTCCTAATATGACAGTAGTCTCATCAGGCCTAACTGACCCAAAGAAGATGACCACAAGTGCCAACAAAATGACTTATGTCTTTAGTTACCTTTGACCTCTGTAGTCAGCTAAGGATTTCATGGTCAGGACATTAAACAGGCCCTGGTCAGTTTGTAGGTCAACTTGACCCCAAAAATGGCTAGAGAGTTGCCCCAGGGGAGTAGATATAAAGCCACCACCGGTCAGTGTGGATACACTGGATAAACATTTCCTCTCATCTGTGTCACAGGCCTCCGATAAATCAGTTCTTTGTAGATTAATCAATAGGGGTCCTCTGGCTCTGATATCCTCACCAATATGTCTGATGGCATTCTGTTAGAGTCATGTGTGATCACATACAGAAATGGATTCTGAGGATGTCCACTAATCATGGCTTTTAGTAACGGTTTCTTGTACATCAGTCTATTTTGTCACAGAGCCCATACAGTCACTAGCCTATCATGAGAGTTTTTTACATGCGTCTTTATATCTTCTTAAGACATGTCAAAACGAGAGATATAATGATTTGGTAGGTCTGAAGTACAACAAATCAGTATTTGACAAATTTAATGCAGTGGCTATTTAATGAAACAGATTGATTGTTTTTTCTTTTCAACAGAACATGTTTGGTTATGTTGTATTACAGATTAAGGTCACCTATCCAAAAAATTAATGGTTGGAGATGGATCTTTTAAGCCAGATCAAGTTTATTTCTTTAAAATACTCAAAAGTCATTAGTAAGGTGATATAGGTTATTTCCCTGTCAGTGAGCTCGAGGTACTTACCTTATACAGTGTCATGTCCTTCCCTCCATTATTATGACCTTCACCCCAATGTCAAGGTCCCAATTAGGTGAGAACTATCTGTGTTTTATATGTTTGCATGAGGCAGAGCTGTAAGTTTAATCATCAGCTGAAGATAGCTTAATGACTCGGGTCTTTCATCCAGGAGGATACCAGTTTCTGTACACTTGCATGACCTTCAAGATCAAGGTCAGAATAACTGCTAATTGGGACCAGGAAAAGCTGAGATTGGGGACGTGAACTGCAGACCTCACAAAATGATTCGAAAAATGTTTTCACTTTTTTCTTTAACTAAATAAGGAAAACTGCAAAATATCTGTTATGACTGTCAACAGTTATATCAAAATAGCCTAGAACTTCTGCTGCTCAATCTATGCAAGACAAACAAGGGAATCTGTTTACATAAAACAATGTTTTCTGAGGAATGTTGTTTTGTAAACAAGTAGGACCTCTTGTGTTATGCTTATTGATGAAAAAAGGTAGATTGAATATATGTAAAGGTAGCAAATGTATGAGATAACATATCCTAGAGATACACCTGCATTACAGGTGAAAGGTGCATGACCTGTCTATTAGTTGAATCATCCCCATAAGACTCTCCACACAGAGGTCAACAAAGGTCAATCATATTTGACTATAAACTTGTCAGATATCAAGAGACAAGCTCTGTCACAACAGGTATATATAAACATAAGTACACAAAACATATCACACATTCTCCCATTTAAAATTCTATAAAAGAAACAGTAAATACGTATAAGAATGTACATTCCATTACCTGTTTTATTAAATTTGATTATTATAGGACTACCGGGTATGTCTTACTGTACAGTTATAAGGAATCACTACCCTATTACATGTATATCATTGAACATGCATGTGCAAATTACACCTTTCAAGATGTACATGGGTAAGCAGACAGAAAAGACATAACTTGCTAATTTATTTATAACCAAAACTATCTACAGATACTCAGTACAACATGAGATTTAAAACTTAATTGAATACAAGGAAGAATGTAGTGTAAAATATATCTTAGGTTGCTTTAGTTATAAAAGTATTCAACTGTCAGTCATCAACCTTGTAGCATGAGAGCTGCTCCCCAAGTCTCACTGAGTTACTAGTAAAATAGCCGTTCCCCGAGTCTCACTGAGTTACTAGTAAAATAGCTGTTCCCCAAGTCTCACTGAGTTACTAGTAAAATAGCTGTTCCCCAAGTCTCACTGAGTTACTAGTAAAATAGCCGTTCCCCGAGTCTCACTGAGTTACTAGTAAAATAGCTGTTCC
>JAUMHH010216313.1:0-12431 GCA_032359455.1 Chlamys rubida | reverse complement strand
TTTGCGGGGGGGGGGCCCCCCCCCCCCCCCCCCCCCCCCCCCCTTTTTAGCAGCGAAATTTTCATTTTTTCACTATATATTAACAATTTTGGAGCCATTTTGGGAAGTGGGCCCCCCCTTTCAGACATATGTTTTGATCCTACTTTCGATTACAGCTTGGCAAGATGGAAGTGGACATTTTTCAAATGCTGAAGCACAATCCTCACAGTAAATGAAATGTCCACATGGTAGGAAAACAACAGCTCTCTCCTTTTTCCCACAAGCTAGGCACTGTAGTTGTTTCCTCATAGCTGCATTCTCCTCCTGTATCCTCAATCCTTCTGAAAATGGAAGGTTACAAATATGATTTTAATTTATTTGACCCCTGTGACCTTGAAAATAGGTGAAGGTCATTCATTTGTACAAGCTTGGTAGCCTTTCATCACAGCATGGTACTGGCCAAATATCAACACCCTAGGCCTCTTGTTTATTCAGAAAAAGTCATTTAAAGGTTTTAAACATATTTGACCCCTGTGACCTTGAATGTAAGTCAAAGTCATTCATTTTAACAACTGGCCAAATATTATCACCCTAGGCTTCTTGTTTATTCTCGTTAAAAGATTTTAGCATATTTGACCCCTGTGACCTTGAAAATGGGCAAAAGTCATTCATTTGAACAAATTTGGTAGTTCTTCATACCAGCATGCTACTGGCCAAATATCATCATCCTAGGCCTTTTGGTTACTGAGAAGAAGTTGTTTTAAGTAAAAAAGTTGACACCAGACATACGCCACACGCTGCACCATGTCTTAAGTCACTTGCCCTTTGGTCAACAGACAACAGTGTATGGAGTGTGATCATCCGACACTGTCTGGAAAAAACGTTTACCTTCTCTATCGTCTCCTGAGGCTTGGCCCTGAGGAAGATCAGCCAACAAGCACCCGACTGTTTCTGTCTCACGAAAGGAGGAACTGTTAATACCATCAAGGATACCCTCTATCCTCAGTCCAATGCCTGCAACATACAAAGTATACAATTCACAGAATCCGAGACAAAGTCAGTCATTAGGAAAGAATATATAATAATCAATGTCTTGAACTTGCTTTTTATGCAAACTTTGCCACAACCCTTGCTCAATGGAATATTTTCTGTAGTCAATACTTCTCTCTAATTACCTTCTATAGTTGTTCTTCAGCCATTAAGTAAACATGAAAAGTGTTTATTAAATACATCATGATGTCAACATACAACTAAGGAACAATTTTATTGGTTAATGGAAAAGTCATGACCTTAGTACAAATACTTAAGTTGTCAAAAAAATGAAAATTCTCTTTGATTTCACAAGCTGTAAATAGTTTTTCTGACAAAATATGAACATTATGATAGAAAGGTCCCATAACTTATTTTGAGCTTACATGGTTATCTTACTCCTGTTAGTAACAGTAAAATCTCTATTAAGAGACCATCCTTAGAGGATCTAAAAACTGGTCTCTTAATGGAGGTGGTCTCTAAACCACAAAAACATCACTACAAAAGACAACATTAACAGCAGTATCTTAACACCGGAAATATTTAAATGCTTGGTTTCTTAATATAGGTTAAATTTGAAACAAAATAATATCACAACAAAATCTTTTCACCTGGCAACATTAAAACTGGTCTCTTAACACAGGAAATCTTTTAATTTGCTTGGTCTCTTAAAAGAGGTTAGATTCGAAATAAAATAAAATCACACCAAATTTTTTTCACCAGGCAACATCAAAACTGGTCTCTTACAACAGGTTGTCTGTAAATAGCAGAACATGCATGAGCAGGATTGACTGTATTCGATAACTTTAAAAAGAAACCAGGTTGAACCTCATATGTCTTTAAAATTTCAAATACAAAAACTCCAAGATAACTAATAACCATATTCACTGGAGAACCTCTTACAAATGTATTAGGCACATAAATCATGTACTGAAAGAGTTCCAAAATACTACAAATGTTCTCAGTGTGAAACTTACCACTGGTAGCCTCGGTTTCTTGGCGATGCCCAGTAGGCTCTGCAAACCGCTTTATCTATAACATGAATGCTAAATTACACATGTATTCCTTTTTTCACATTGTAAAGCCGCAGAAACCATTTTTTTTCTAAAGCATGTCAAAGATTTTAGTGAAGTTAAATTGATCGGAAACAAGAAAGAATTGACTTAGGTTTGTGTCACCATTTCTCAGCAGAATTTCTTCAAAGTTTTTAGTTACAGTTGTGGGATCGCACAACGTTACATGACGGCGGTGTGCGCACGACATGTGAACGATGTGTGCACGAAGTGCGAACGATAAAACATTGGACGATCATTGCTTGCGCACATTTGTGCAGACGATGGACGAACGTTGTGTGATAACAATCGTGGTTGGTGTAAATTGAGGAATGCCTCAACAATATATACGGTTTCGTGCATATGTTTAAAACACATAAACTTTATTATTTAGTATGTTTCTATATTCTAGCTACATCTATAAGCTTATCTTTCTGTCTATACTTAAATTTAGAAATTGGTGTTTTCGGCGTTTTTTAAACAACCTAAATCGACACATGTAAAATTACAACATAGTCTCGGCAATACAGGTAAACATAGTCACTTTATACCTGTACCTGGACCGTAGCTATCCCCCGCCCGGGGCACTTACGTAACTCGCGAAGGTGTGAAAACCAGGTGAAGGGGAGCTATAGACCAAAACGAATGCAAATAACAAATACTAAACGTCCAGTTATGTTTTCATAACGGTCATACGCTATCACATATCAGCTCTATGTGTAAGGCACAGGCCAGGTAAAACTCCGGTCACTCATCAAATTGTTGTTTACCTGTTCTGTTACCTAAGAGCTAAACCCATTGTTGACAGTCTAACTGTCACTGTAACACTGTGTAACACGCATTGTAAAAATGTACATAAGCTTAACTATTGTGATGAGCAATTACAGTCAAATATACAGTGTACATTATTGCATACGAGCCTTCCGTATTTTTTTTGTTCCGTAATATTAATCAACAAATTGTACAAAATCGCACAGTTGTGCGGAGAAAAGCGCACAACGGGGCGAACGATTGTTAAATCGCACAGTTGTGCGCACCATGTGTGGACGATGTGCGCACGGTATTTTTGGTGCGTTGTGCGGTCACACAACTGAACCATCCACGATATTTTAGAAGCACGATGAAAAACAAACCGAAGTAACAATCCATGATTTACAAAAAAACATAAAAAATACAAGATACTATTTAGTATCCAAAACTGTGTATGGTAGGAATTGTTACCATCCTTGTAGCTAAATGTCCTTCACATAGAATTAATTCATCAGCAACTAAAATTCACAAGCGTGTCTAAGACTGTAGATGATCGGACGCTGACCAGACGATCCATGAATATCATAAAGTGTAGATATGTGAACATCATGGCTGCTTATTATATAGATCTTTAATTACATATATATGTATATAACAAATAATAAACATGGAATAGACCTTGAGTTTCAGTAGTCATTGAGATGGATTACGTGACAGTGTTACGCCTCAGCCCCTACCCGTGAAAAGGAACGTTATTTATTGAAGCTCAGTGGTTAGAATGCCTGATATTTCTCCCATAATTCACAGACACATTCCCGTTTTTGCTAGGGAAGAGATAAACATGTTTTTACCTACCTAAAGAAAAGACTGTTCACACACGCTTATATCCTGAAAACGTTCACCATCGTGTTTTTAAATATTTTATTGCTTCTAAATCCAAGCAAGATGATTGGGCACAAGTTATGACAACTTATAAAAGCCCTCTCCTCAACAATTGTACTATAACAATGTGATAGCGACAATAGACATATATATACATTTTTATACCATAAAACGAATTTGGAAATCAGAAAAAGGAAAGAAGAAATAGGTTGAAAGTGCATTGAAATCACAAGAATATCATATAGCATTTCTTATTATAAACAACAATATAATGTATAGTAATGTACATTTATAATATATCTACCTGGCATATACTAGCTACCTAATAACCTTGCTTTGTTGTTCATTCAAGCTCTTTCTATGTATCGTTTCATTGTGTCAGCCAGAAAAGAAATATATTTTTTATTTTATAGTTCATAAAAAATTATTACAAAAATCACTTATGGCATGGTGGTTCAGAAAAGATAGTGATATGATTGGGTAGGTTATATAGAAAGACAAGGAATGAAAGGATAGACTATAGGATAAGTTCACCTGTTCTTCAAGACTATATTTAAAATCTATTACTTGCACGAACAAATATTTGAACAATTTCAAAAATAGGTTGGTTTTTCATCTAATGTTAGATCAACATTTCCATGCAAAAGCGTATCTAGATGTAATTGAAGATACCGACGCAAATTAATCAACATATCATTTCTTATGTTACTATAAAGTGGACATTCTGTCAAAAAATGGTAGGAGTTTTCACAGGGGTAACTACAAGCACACGATGGGAAGTCAGTTAAATTTACACGATAAAGATCAGTATTTAGTACACTGCAGTTGTGTGTTAATTTAGTTAGTAGAATATTAAGATGACGAGGTCCGTGATTAAAATAACGCGGAGGTTTCTTGTGATGTTTTTGAAAGTGTTCAGGGTTGGCTGGTTCCTGACAGTTTCCGAAATGCTATTCAAGAGTCTGGTAGTTGTAAGATAGTCTAGTACTTGTAAGACTATGATTAGGAAAAAGGTAATTGTTATTATTTCTCAATGAGCAGGGCGTTTCTGTCTCCAACTAAACCAGGTATAATGTATACAGGTATGATGGTGTCATTTTGTTATGCATTTTGTAAAATAAGTTAAGTTTTCTCCTTTCTCTTCTACTTATTAAAGTTTCCATCGTGTTATCATACTATGGGGTGCAGTAGGGTAGCCTCATCAATTTTGTCGCATAGTTCATGTGTCCTTAAAGATGGCGCGGTGCATTGATTTCACCACTGCACCTTGTTTTGCGGTAGGAAAAGTGTTGCTGTTTTTCATTCCCTCGCTGAGGTCAAGTTTTGAGTGACCTGGGGCTTGAATCGTCTTTGTGATCAGACATTCTGCAAGACCTTCTCTGAACACTCCCCCCTGCCATGCACATTATATCTTCCATCTAGGAGATTCTGTATTGTAACCCGCATGGAGATGTTCCACTTACCATGAGAGACCTCACTGATCCATGTGATATGTACAAGTCACCGTTTTGAACTCAAATTTTATTTTTCGTGACTAAGTTTGTTTTTTATTCATAACTTCAGTTGACTTTACACAAGTTACAAAGAATTCAGTGTTTATGATTTGAAATAAAAAAAATTTAAGCTTTTTTTAATTATAAACATGTTGATAGTTCATGCATATTCTTGCTCAAAGTCTGATTAGTTTGTTATACATTTGATCCTAGAAGGTGTCAGCGATATTAAGTTCTTTAGCATTTTTATCACTGAAAATGCTTATTAGATAAGATTCTAAATGGTTAAGGTTGGACTAGAGAACATCATAAACTCAAGTGTAAATCAATATTTACTTCCTTTTGTTGTCAAATAATGATCTAAAACGTATCCTGAACAAGCAGTCTGGCCATTTGTTAGAAATCAACATCAACTTGTCATAGCACTCAATCTGTTTTACTCCGACAGAAAATGTTTTGAATGTCTATAACATAACCTGTCCTGAACAGAACCCAATGTTTTGACAATATTCTAATATTCTTTCCTGATAAGATTTTCTAAAATGTCACTTCCGGCAACAAACACTTTCAAGATATTTCGGTCATCACCTGAAAAACACAAATTGCTCTTATGAATAGCAAACATGCTTATATGGGCCATTTTTATAGATACAATAGAAAACAGCACTGTATTGTCATTAATATGTGTTTCTTGAGTTGATATGTCGATCAATAGCCTATCATATTTACCGAGAAAGGTGAATTTCTGGAAGGCATCTTCTATCGTATCATCCTCAAAGATATCAATGGGTCCTCCATTAGCATTAGTATCAACAACCAGGGCATCAAATTCCTTCCCGATCTCAAAGTTACCAATTACGTCTTCCATATCCAAAACTAGTAAATTACCGTTAATAAAATAAAATAAAAAATGATAGTAATAAAACATAGATTTAATAGTGAAATAAAATATATAGACAGGCATAGCAAATTTAATTTTGATTTAATATCATCATATCTTGCGATGATGAAAAACGTTGTTAAAATGACTTAATTCATATAATTTATTTGAAAAGTAAGTTAAATGCATGAAATACATAAATCGACGATATCCATATGGGCCTCTGCCTGTA
Organism: Chlamys rubida; assembly: GCA_032359455.1. Classification (NCBI taxonomy): domain Eukaryota; kingdom Metazoa; phylum Mollusca; class Bivalvia; order Pectinida; family Pectinidae; genus Chlamys; species Chlamys rubida. Next base: position 6,134 of record JAUMHH010216313.1, on the reverse strand, counting down.
CAAAACAAATTGTGTACTGCACCTAACCGATATTAGAATAAATGCAATCAAAATCATGTTTTCAAACACAAACAAAAATAGAAATTCTATTTTGCAATTTCGATTTGATGCATAATTCGGTATTGCTGTATAGCCTAGAAAACACAGTTAACTTCAGCAAACATGGGTCGTGCGTTGACAAAACAGCGTACACGCTTCACTGCTGTGCGTCAAAAGTGACTTCACAGTTACATCACGTGCAAAATAAACCAATATCAGGTATTCATTTAAAATGTCAAAATAATTGTTTATCCAACAGGACAATATCAATGTAGTCACTTGGCAACGCATGTTGCCAGTTTTAGCACTAGTGAATGCAGCAATGTAGAATAAACATATAAATTATTTGCTATATCAGTAAAACACATTACAAATACTGTGTCCAACAAAGTTGTGCCTAAGAATTTGATATTGACGTCACAATCAATGTTGTTATATCCTCAGTGATTGCAGCTCTCTAAAGAAAGTGTTATGTCTTATAGATAGAATATATTTTACAATACAACCGTCAACAATCAATATCGTATTTCCAGTGAAAATTAAGTACATGTATACCATGATCATACATACACTGTACCCCTGTAAAACTATATATTGAGAAAATATGGGGGCTTATTGCAAGACAAAAACGGAAACATTTACCAGTATAGGTGATATGTGTTTGATTGTATACCTAATTATGATTTAATAGGTATGTATACCAACTATCTACCCGCATATTACTATGTTATTTAACATTATTTACCCTTTGCTCCTCCTAATGTTGCCATTTTGAAAACTTCCTGGTAATCTAGCGGCTTGTAGTTAGGGCCCTTTTGCATGGCGATCGTGTTCGAGGTACAAATGGCAGCCCTCATTGCATTCAACATTGATGCATTGTAGCCTCCAGAAATATCTGATAAAGAATTTCAATTGAATTTCATTAAACTGATTATTTTAAAATAAAGATAAATAAATATATAAAAAGAAACATTATTTTATTGTACTCACTTCTTAATGCTTTCACAAAGTCGACATCACAAAACAAAATCGGTTCCAAAGGAGATAATAGACGAGGGTTATAGCATTATAACCTAATTTTGACTATTCCTCAAATGCTTTGCTTTTCCAGGTTACATCGTATATCCTTCCAGAACTAGACAACACACTAAGAAATGACGTTGCATACCGCGGGATTTGTTATTTTAACTTCACGATTGTTTTTTGTGTTACATATTTTGTGCATAAACCGCTTCGTGGATTTATGCAAAGTGCACACAGAATTTTCCGGTATATATAACTATAACCCGAAAGAAAAAACTGGTTCTTCCTTCATTTTTTTATTGAATGCCTTAATTCTATTTCCATGACCTATTTTACGCGAAAGGAAATAATAACTCTTTGACGTGATATGACGAAATGATATGTAAAGCGACAGGATTATTTTCTCTGCATTGAAGAAGTTCTGAACTTTTTCATAAATACACCATCTATGAAATCAATTGTAACAGTAATTGAATAATTAGAATTGAGTTTCGCACTTTTAAAGAATCTGTCGTCAGATGTTTGTTAAAACTATTATTTCAGATGAACAACTCCTTCAAGTCACGATATTATTTATAGCATTACTATGATTAACTTAAACGTAACAAAATTGATTAACTTAAACGTAACAAAACATTGTTTATATGTGCATTGTCTGATAACTTGGAGGCACATGTAAGTCTGTCATATTTTACTTAGGCTCGCCATGATGTTAAGCAATCCAATAGTCCTGGCACAACCATCAATTTAAGATTTTTAAGCAGATCATTACACAACACCATTGCCTGCATATCGTTCTCCTCACATATCATGTTGCCCTTCTTATGTCTTAATTTTTAAATTTGGTTTTAACACGTGCTTACGCGTATATTTTTGACTTTTCATTCTGCTTCTTTGAAAATGTTCTACACATTTTTTTCTCGGTCAAATGTTGACAATAAACGCACACAACCCTTGCTAATTTGGGAGCGTTCTGACATTGAACATGAAAACTTACCAGTTCCCAAACCAACACTTATATTATCATCGAGATATGCTCTCACATCAAGCATACCGCTACGCATCCTGTAACAAATTAACAACAGTTTATCATTTTTCCCATGATCGAATTAATTTCAAATTTATTCAGACAAAAATGATCATTGGTCAATACATTTATTCAGAAATTATCAAAATAACCATCGTTCTAAGGGCAGTAATACATAACAACATTTTCCCTGTTTACTTTAAATGAAAATAAATAACATCTCGAAGTTTTATATTATTAGTTGTACAATGTAATAAAATTATAGCAATACTTACGATATGTTGGAATTCGGACAGTGTGAAATACCGGAGTGTCTAAGTCTGATTAGCTTGCGTTCATCTGACGACAGATATATTCCGTGGGCGAGAACTGTCTGTTTGTTAAAAGATTATTGGAGATATTTTTTATTTAATGGAGGATATTTTAATATTTAACATCAACACATATAATAAATATAAATGAAAAATAAGACGGAAGAACAGTTTAGTCCACAGACAGACTTTACCTAATCAGTCAGCAGATTAGCAAAATTATTTTTATAAGATATACAGTTATTTAAATCTGTATTATGTACCTTTTGTGTCAGCAGACCGGCTTCATTGTAAATGTCCGTGTATGACCTTATCTCTGGAAACAGCTTTCTTACCATTTCACACTCGTCTTTTGTCTCAGCAATATGGGTCTGCAAAGAATTGAAACTTAATTGTTTTCATGATCTAGATAATAATAACAAGTTAAAGGTATGAAAGTGCTGCCACATATACTCGTTTTCTTGTATTCAGATAAAACGGGTAACATGCCCAGAACGACATAAAAACTCTTTTTCTTTTCACTTTCCCTTTCTTCTTTTTGGGGGCCGCGGTGGCCAAGTGGTTAAGGCGTCTGACATTTTGCTACCACTAGCCCTCCACCACTAGAGAACGGACGCGAATTTAAAATATATTGTGGTTTTTACACAACACAATACGAATATTGTGGATAAAACTCTAGAGGTTTCAAACTTAATAATATAGAATAAGTCTGAAAAGAGGTTATATAATCACTCCTAATATTCATCCGTTGCATTGCGGGAGTAAATGATTTTTAAAATGAAAAGTTTCAGACGTAGACGTGTGATCCCCACGACTATAACGTGGTCATGATAATGATGACTTACTCATATACAATGTTTTTTCAAGGATCAGCTTATCATGATTGGGATATAAAGTGAAATTAATATAAATGGTTTAAGAAAGATGATCGTAAGATACAACTATGTGATAGCCCCTTGAAAATGTGCAATAGATACTGTTATATAAAACGAAACGTGGAGGAAAATGTCACGATCAGAAATCAAAGTTATAATGAAACAGAAAAAAGGGGTTTAACTTACCTGCACGTGAAGTTGATGACTTTTGGCAATATGTCCAAGTCGCCTCATTAACTCCATAGAGCAATTACCTGCAAACCTGGGAGTGATCGACGGTTTGATATGTGTGTACTGAAAAGGTCAATAACATCTGATTAAGAAGTAATAACTTGTGTGTCAGGATTATTATTTTCGTCAAATTAAGTATAAAAAGACATCACCATGCAGGGAATGGCGAAAACATTTTTTATAGAATTGATGTAATACATGCTAATCTATGCACCGTTGATCACTTTGCAGCTTTCGTCATGTCATCACGTTGTCTTTTTGTTCAATTAAGAAATGTGTTTTATTATCATTCACCATTAAAAAATGTTACAAAATAACTGTAAAATATTTGCAAAAACATTAAGACTGTAAATGTTTTTAGCAACAGTATACATGTCAACAAATTAAAAAAAAATGGCAACTAATTATCTTAATGACAAGGATAATATGACTAACGAATATCCTTCATTAACAGTGCGATGATATCAATTACAAACCTTTTTACTTTCAACTTCTTGAACATATCTGAAAAAAAGAGATAATATTACGCCACTAATTTACTTCTTTCTGGTTTTTTTTACAATTTTCTTATTTAGTACTGTTTGTAAAATTAACTGAATAAAAATGTTTATATCATCATCTAACTGTTCTTTTTTGGTTTTATTGACATGAATCGACTAATTTGTTTTTGGGTTTTTGCGGGGGGGGGGGTACCAACATACAAAACACAAACTCTAGGACAATTCTTTAAAAGATATATCGGGGGTACCAACATACAAAACACAAACTCGAGGACAATTCTTTAAAAGAAAAAAATGAATATCGTAACATGAAATACGTTTTACATGTGTTATTTAGATGTAGACCAACCGTAAAGTGTCCTGTACAGATGTCGTTGTTTGTTCTTTGTAATTGTCAGGGCAGTTCTGGTCCATATTGACCTTGCCTACAATTGCCCTCTGTCCAATACTTTCTAAAACCGAAGACAAATACGTTCTAAACGAAAAGCACATATATTCACACTTAATCCCGACTATCCTTCTAACTTATATGCAAGAAGCAAGGTTTGGAATATAAAATATCAGCGATGCTTGTGGCGCGAGTTAACAGTCAAATAAATATCTGAACAGTTGAAATAGGAAACAAGTATGACAAAAACACTTTTTTAATATTCCTTAAACCTATACAACGTAGCAAATTTTAGTTTTCCGAATGGATAACGAAGCGCGATAATGCAAATATTGCTTGTTTAAGTAAGGGTGTTTTTCCCTTAGAAACCGAATATATATTAAGACATAAATGTGTAAAACATAATGTATAATATAAATGATTACAAGAATTCGAACATTTCTGTTTTTAATGGGTTTTTTTCTTAATGGTGAACCTTAAGCTTATATGTCACGATAAAATATAATATGCGGCCATCAGTATTCCAATACTCACGTAATATGTCACAGAGTTTCAGTGTCGAACTGGTATGAATTGTTGCAAAATAGCTGGCTGTGGTCGTTCCATTTTTGATCACCCGAGACTACAGCAAGATGTTAACATCATATATCATTAATTTGTCCATTGTTAAACTGTTGAACATTCTGTGATAAACACGAAAGCATTGCGAACAAAACAGTAAAGAACTGGTTAAGGTTTATGATGAAAAAGCGAGGAGAAACGTATATAATTTATTTTCTTTACACTATCGGTATGGCTATGAAATCGCTTGTAAAATTATTTTTACAGATTTTATAGATAACATTTTGGATAATAGAAGTTTGTTAATAGCATCCTAGCTACTCCTTTGTAGATGATATTGTATAGTCATGTTATTGAAAACATACTTACAACGACCTTCCAATACTGTGTGGTGGCGAAGTTAAGATCAACAAATTTAGCTTCGGTGGGAAATGTGTATTTGTGTAGCCATGACAGCATGTCTTCGTCAAGGTATTTCCCACAGTTAGAGTACTGTGAGGCATGGATATGGGTATCGACGAACCCGGGCACTACAAACTGTCTGCAAGCAGGGTAAAACGGTATAAACTGTTTACAACTAGCGGGGACATGGGACAATCCACAACATGTGAATACGTTCTTAATCACTTTCGCATATAATGACATAGTTTAGGAAGTAGTTTAATACGGGTTGTTGAATATACACTTTAGGCAGAGGCACCAAAACCGCAACTCTTGAAGTTTTGTTTTGTCTGCTGACAAATATGCCGCGAAAGAAGTTATTTCATATGTCATTTACTTGTGCACAGAAGTCAGTATACGAAATGAGGTTAAAATCTCTAAAATAACCGACTTCCTGTTTTACAAAATTTCAGCAGCCTGTGGAATTTTGCTTTTGCTAGAGAAACTTCATAATGTTGGTTGTCATTGAATCAGTCAATATCTCATGAATTCACGTTTATTGCGTATTGCTCCGTTATACATGTACAATGCTTGAATATGCAGATATTGTCTGGGACAACTGCTCTGACAATCTTAAAAAAATATTAGAAACTGTACAACTAGAAGCTGCAAGGAGTACCACAGGCCTAAGGAAAGGAACATCACACCAAACTCTATATACAGAACTAGGCTGGGAATCTCTGTCTGATCGAAGGATGAACCATAAGCTAATTCAGATGTATAAAATAACTAACAATT
>JAUMHH010216302.1:0-12432 GCA_032359455.1 Chlamys rubida | reverse complement strand
TCCTACGGACATACCTCCATTAGGATCCAGTGTTATATGGGATTTTACCGTCTATATTACTTCTTTGACCTATACATTATGTATGTTATACTTCACAAAGACCAAAATGGATTTAACGTGGAGGGTATGGAGTAGGAGCCAAGGAGGATGTGAGAATTGTGAGAACATGATGTAGAATGGGTTGAGGGATGGAAATTGTGAAAATGGTAACACATGATGGGGAAGCAGGAGGGGGTGATTGTGAATATGTTGAGGATATGGAGCGAGAAGGAGGGATGTTTGTGAAAATGGTTAGGCATGGAGTGGGGAAAGAAAAGTTGGGGTTGATTGTAAAAATAGTGAGACCTGGAGTGTGTGGGTGTGTGTTGGGGGGGGATTGTGAAAATGGTGAGGACATGGAGGAAAGAAGTGAAAATTATGTTTTACCCCTCGGTAATTACTGATTTTTTTTCCCAGCATAACTCATACATTATAATTTTGATTAAATTTCATTGCAGAAGGAAAAGAAAGATAGAAAGCAGAAACACTTCAGGAAAAAGCGAGAATCTTCTGATGAAAGCAGTGAAGAAGAAAGTCGGTATGTCAGCAAACTTGTTTGGTGGAATTCTATTTGTTGACTTTATTTGGCCCATTATAAAAAAAAAAACTCTTAAATATAATATGTATAATTACTTTTGGAAGTGTGATTCATTGTGTGTTTTAGAGACCAGTTGTTAGACTGAATTTGCTATAATTATTCATACAAACCTAAAACCTGTTACCAATAATATGAAGATTATTTGTTTTCTCTATCCTTCTGGTTTCTCCTAACAAATCTACAGACTGAATTGCGTAGGGCGTGTCATTCTACGATCCTATGGAATTCATTCATGATATTTTAGCGAGGTACTCTGTATACGGAAGTACCCACGACAGGATTGCATGGTCAGAACAGAACAGAATTTGACTAATAAGGGACGTTGTGTCTCCAACACCCCTCGTGTAAAATCTATAGACTGTACGTTATGATGACAACAGTATGCTAACAAACATTTCATGACATTGTACTCTTCACAAATTTACAAACAAATACAGATTTTGTCTTCAGCATTCTCCACTATCAGTCCTATCAATTATGGAGATATCTAAGAAAGAGGTATTTATCCACTGTCCAATAGCAGATGATAAGACTACAAGTAGGTCCCATTCTAGGCAGACAATGTTGGCAGAAAATGCCAAATTGAGGTTGTTGATTTTGTAATTTGTGACAAATTACAGGATGAACCTTGATGAAGATGACCCGCTGCCAGACTCGGACTCGGAGGATGAGTTTGACCAACAGGAACAAGAGAGATTACAGGACATTGACGAGAGAGATCAATTTGCCAAACGCCTTCGTGACAAAGACAAAGCCAGCACACGCCAGATCATGTCTAAGTCAGAGAAAAAGGTCAGTAACACTTTGTTTGATTACACAGTAGGTGTAAACTATAAGAACTTTTCAAACTCTAATCTTTGCACATGTATTTATATACATCAAGTCTGCAGGGTCTACAGAAAAACATTCCTCATATAGATCCTGACCCAAAGTTCACTGTGTGTCAAAATTAACAATAATGAACAAACAATCTTGCACCAAAATAACATTCTAGCCAACCAGAGCAGAAGCTGTTGAGTTATATAATCTACTTACAGAGATCCTTAATGTTTAGAATTATAATATTTAGCTTATTAGAAAAAATTGTATTGATCAACTTTGGAGGTCAAAGATGTGAGATGAATAATAGATGAGCGGTACAGGTCCATTTCATCTCTTGTTACTGCTGATTAAATGAGCTGCCAACTTAAATTCTATTACACTTTTTCTACAAATTTTCTCAAGTAGCAAATATTAAAAAAAAAATTGAAGCTACTTTCTCTGAAACAATCTGTATAGTTTATCTTTCACAAAGCATTGAAGTATTCATGTTCAAGGATCTTCTTTGAAAAATCATTTTTTTAATATTAACACTGTTGTTTTTAGGCTTTGGAAGAAGCAAAAAAACGTTTGGAAATGGAGGCAGAGGATAAGAAAAAACTTATTCCTGAAATAAGGGAGAAATCCCGACAGGAGTACCTAAAGAAAAGAGGAACACAGAAGCTGGAGGACTTGGAGGCCGATATCATAGATGAGGAGTACCTCTTTTCTGAAACAAAGTAGGACCAACATTTGATTTTATTTATAGGGATACTCAGTGTAACTAGAAAAGTATATGCCATCCTATTTCTCACTTGCAAATAGATTGCGTTCATGACCTTCAGCCAACTGAAGCAAATTTCTATAATAACATTACATGATTTAAATGTCTTTTTAAACAATAACTGTCTCTACAATCGAACTCTGAAAGCTGTTGGTTGTTCCAAACAAAAGGTATGAGTCACCATAGCAATCTTAAATATTCCAGTTGGCATTTGTCTTTCACATCATGTTAGTTTGATGTCATTTTCATTTAAATGTATTTTTATCAACCATTTATTGGCCCTAATGACCTCTCCTGGGTTGCTGGACTGTTAAGCATAAAATAATAATAATCTACCCATTTCTCATGCAAATATAGTATATTAAAAGCAATTTTTCCTTCTTTTTGCAGTTTTAAATACAAACTAAATCTTCAAATCTTGTAATGTTTTTGTCTTCTGTTTTGTGTGAAGTCATATATCGAGCACACGATCCTTTGATAATCATTGGAAATTTGGAAAGGCTATGGTTGTGAAATAAAATAAATCACAAATGTTGATCATTGGTACAGGTGCAGTGTAATGGTATTTAAATTCCAATCATCTGTTGTTTGTTTTTCTTTTATAATATTTTCAGTCATAAGACATTTTTCTCTCCTGAATTTTGCATTTTGCAACAAATGTAATTTCTGAAACGATAGATGTTAATTTTAGCAATTTTTGTTTTTCAGGCTAACAGACAAGGAAAGAAAAAATCTGAATTATAAGAAGAAAGTTTTGGAAATAGCTAAAGACCATCGACGAGCAGGGGCAAAGGAGAAGGTGAACCGGTACCATATGCCAAAGGAAGACGACAAGCCATCTGAACGCTACGAGGAAGAGGTCCTTGAAAAGGGAGTTAACTCTGAACAACAGCGCTGGGAAGAGGATCACCTTGGTGCTGCTATCATGAAATTTGGGGCGCGTGATGCTAAACAACGAGCAAAGGAAAAAAACAAAACCAAAGACTACGACTTCATCATGGATGAGGAAATAGAATTTGTGCAGGCGCTACAGATGCCAGGAAGTAAGAAAACCAAGGTAATTTTGGGTTTGTGTTGGCACTACAGACTAGGCTATCAGAAATAGAACTTAAAGTACATACAGGGCCAAATAACAAAAAAATCTGATAACAATCAAAATAATGAATGCACCACTATAGGAGGGATTTGCATCTAAATCTTATTCATCCTTTTGTAAGTAAAGACTTATCTTTTGCTTACTGTTTCCTGACAACAAATATCTTAACTTTTGCTTATTTTCTGCCAGATTTGGTCATCACGCATTGTATACTAGCAACAGGTGGCTTGGAAATACTTAATGATTTAGCATGATAAACAGATTTTAAATTGACAAATAGATTTTAAAGCAATTCTCTCAATTTTGATATATTGTCTGATGTCAGAACAACATTTTAAGAATACTGTATGGACTTTTACTGAAAGTCAACCAAGACTCGGACACTAATCTTACAGTTGACGTTTCGTTTAAACGTCACTTGTCATTTTCCTTTGTGACTTTATGTTCAGGATAAAGAGCCAGAGATGTCGGATGCGGAGAGGAAGAAGATGACGATAGAAGAATGTAAAAAGAGCCTTCCAGTGTTTCCTTTCAAGCAGGATTTATTGGATGCTATAAAAGAACACCAGGTCCTCATTATTGAGGGGGAGACCGGGTCAGGAAAGACCACACAGATCCCACAGTACCTACACGAAGGGGTGAGTATACCGTACTTTGGGATGTTTTGGATATCAATTTATTTTGGTTGATTTTGCCCTTGGAGTCAAAAGCCAAAATTAAATACACCAAATTGTTACAGTGCCAAAAATATCTTAGCCAACAGCCAACATCAGCATTTCAGCAGACTGTCTTACAGCCAACATCAGCATTTCAGCAGACTGTCTTACAGCCCTAGTAGGTGGACAATATGGATCAGAAGCCCCCAACTCCCCCAGCGGAAAAATGAGTGTACTGATTTTAAGATCTATGTGTCTCTGACAGAATAATTTTACAATGGGTAAATCAAACGAGAAGTAATTGCAAAATTGAGACAATCTACAATAACATTTTTAATTTAATTTTATATCAGCACACATAATTTCTGAAGACACATTCAGTTTGCCACAAGCAGTGTTTTGTTTTTGCTGTTTTTTTTTTTTTTTTTTTTTTTTGGTGGATTCACCTGCGTACCAGCGTACAGGCAGCTATATATATGCACCTGGAGTCACTTTTGCTTAGTTCCACTGACACTCATCATAAGTGACATAACATCATCCTAAAAGTTAGATAAGCCAGTCTGAGATTTATGATTGACAGGTGTTACATTGTTTATATACAGGGTTTCACAAGGAATGGCATGAAGATTGGCTGTACACAGCCGCGGAGAGTGGCAGCTATGTCAGTGGCAGCTCGCGTGGCCGAGGAAATGGGCAAGAAACTGGGAAATGAGGTATGGAGACTCAGAGGGCTAGCATACATAGTGCATATATCAAATACTGTTAATGTAAATTAGATGAACTTTATAGAGCATTACTGTGTACTTAGAGCTGTGTGATCAATTGATTAAGTTTCCACAGATAAATACACAGATCAGGTAGATCTGAATGATGCTCTAGTATGAAGATTATCAGTTTTATAAAACTGGATTCATAGATTTTACTCTGACAAAATAAGGATTTAATTTACAGTCCTTTGACAGTCAGCTCTGAAATTAAAAACAATTAAAGAAAAACCAGATTTATTAGATTTTGTCTTTTAAAACTGTATTTCTGCACTAGTATATTCAAATGATTGGACTGTGTTTGAATTCTCAATATTAGGCAGAAGATTTTCCATAAATCTATAGTTCTCTGTGTAAATGAAAATTTTCTAATGTTTAATCTTGAATGCGATTTGTAAATTTTAAAGTTATGTCCACATGCAGATGAATTTTCCCTAATTTTGAATATTTCAGACTTAATGATAAAATTTTGACTGAAAAAGAGTTATTACATTAATCTACAGGATTAATTAGAATTCACACCATGTAAACTTTGATAAGACTGAATGAGACTTATATCATATGAATAAATAATCTTGATACTTTTTGTGTTTTGTAGTACAGGGCGTTGACGGTTAGTAAATATTATAATTGCAGGTTGGGTACAGTATCCGTTTTGAAGATTGTACCTCAGACAGGACCATCATAAAGTACATGACAGATGGTATGTTACTGAGAGAGTTCCTGGGGGAGCCTGATCTAGCCAGTTACAGGTAAGTTTAAATTAAAACCCTGACTCACTCCTAGGGCCAGAAGGGTGGGGCCCAAAAGTGGGGTATGCTACTGAGAGAGTTCCTGGGGGAGCCTGATCTAGCCAGTTACAGGTATGTTTAAATTAAGACCCTGACTCAGCCCTAGGTCCAGAAGGGCAGGGCCCAAAAGCGGGGTATGTTACTGAGAGAATACGGGTGGGAGACTGATCTAGCCAGTTACAGGTATGTTTAAATCAAAACCCCTGTCTCACACCTAGGGCCCGAAGGGCAGGGTCCAAAAGTGGAGTATGCTACTGAGAGAGTTCTTGGGGAGCCTGATCTTGCACAGGTACCTGGTGTGTTTAAATTAAGACCCTGACTCAGCCTTAGGGCCTGAAGGGTGGGGCCCAAAATGGGGTTATTTTACTGAGAGTTCCTGGGGAAGCCTAATCTAGCCACAGTATACGGTGCAGCTTATATAGTGGAATCTCTATCAAACTTCAACTTACTGGGTAAGTATCGTTTAATTTATCAATTCCACTATATAAGCTGCCCCGTTACTGAGAGTACACATGAGATTTTAGAGTAATGTACCCGATATTTTAACCATGTTGATGGAAGAAAATATACAACCAACATCAATGTATATTTACAACATTTATCTTCCTCCATGATATAATATATACATACAACATAAATGTAAAGTTAAAGCAACACTAATTGAAGATTTAAATTCTGATCATTGTTATGCATAATAACAAGTCTATTTCTGTTTCCCTGAGTATTCAAGAAGTATTGCAGTAGACACAGAACTGTTCTGAAGTACTGGTTTCTCATAAAACTTGGCAAATACAGAGTCACTGCTCCAGCCCGCAGTTTTGAGTATTGTTGTCAAAGGCACTTTGGCTATTAGCGCTGCTGATGTTGATGCTGCTCGTGTACTATGGGGTGTAAATACTGACATATCTACCCCAGCATTTTTAAGTGTCACTTTAGTCCAACGACTTACAGAATCTTTAGTCACTGGTTTGTGCGGTTTTTGATATGAAATCAAAAGTTTAGTTTTGTCACCTCGCAACATTTCTGTCCTTGTGAGGTAATCTTTCAAAACTGTTACAACGCAAACAGCTTTGTCCCTAGGGAATGCTTTTATATGCATTTCCTGCAAATGATGACCAGGTCTGGTTTGTTTCACTTTGTCACCTATTCGGAATTTCACTTCACACTCATTTAAAGTCATGTTTCTGATGTCTATAAGATGAATAGATTGTGTTCGTTGTGTTGTTAACAATGCTAACAAAGTTGTTAGTTTCAATGTAAGCTCCTTTAGTTTGAGTGTAGATAATTTACTTAAATAATTAAGCACAACATTAACATCCCAAGTAACATTATTCCTCGGTAATGTAGGTCTTTCATTAAATACACCTTTCATAAACCTCCGAACTAAAGGATGGGTACTTATAACTTCACCATTAGGCAAGTTTATCACTGTCGATAGTGCTGACCTTGCTGTGTTTAAAGAACTGTATCCTAACCCTGAATCATAGAGTTCAGTTAAAAATTCCACAATCATAGTTACAGATGGTTCAAGTGGATTAACCTCCCATTTATCACAAAATCGCACCCACTTTTGTTGATAAGTCCAATATTGTTTCTTTGTAGTATTTCTCCAGGAATTTGCGACAATTTTGGTAGCGTTTGCTGATAATTTGTAGCGCGACAATGATTCCCGGACAAGAGAAAAGCTCCCAGTCTCATTTTTGGAAGATTGTGTATCCTGTCTGGATTGTGTGGTAGATAGACACTTCGTTCCAGTGTTGGGAGTATGAATGATTGGCTGGCAATCTGACTCAAAAGTTTCGGAAACCAGGATTGTGTCGTCGTTAATGGTGCTACTACCAGTGCTTGCGCCGAATCCTCCTCCAGTTTCCTCAGGACAGCTCCTATCACACTGAATGGGGGAAAAATATAAGACATTAAATTAGTCCACGATATACTAAAAGCATCTACATGTACAGCATATGGGTCTGGTCTGTAGGAAATATATGGTTCCATCTGATGTGTAATTCTTGACGCAAATAAATCCATATCAAACTTTCCGACACAGTCTTCTAACTGACCAAAAAGGTGTTCTTGTAATTTCCATTCGGAATCATCATTAATATTCCTAGACATCTTATCTGCCTCAATGTTATTTGTACCGGGCAGATAATTGGCACTCAACCAAATGTTCCGATTAATACACCATTCCCAAATATTACGGGCAAGTTTGTTAAGTTCAGGTTTTTTGCCACCCATGGCATTGATGTACTTTACTGCTACAGTGTTGTCCATGTAGAGCCTAACATGAATATTCTGTTTATCACTACAAAAACATTGCAATGTCAAGTAACCTGCCTGTAATTCCAAGAAATTTATATGATCTATTCGATCTGTAGCATCCCACAATCCTCCAGTTGAGATATTTTCCGTTTTGTTGACTCCTCCCCAGCCATAACTGGAACTGTCACTCTCTATGATGATGTGGGGTTTTCCTTGAGATATGTATTTAAAACTGTTATCAATGTTATCAATCCACCATTGAATATGTCCATTTGCAGTTTGAGACAGTGTCATTAAAGCATCAAAGTTACCCTTATTCAGCTTAAGTGCTGCATCTTTTTCATATTCTAATGTCTTATAATAAAGTGCTGCATGAGTCACCCCTGCTGATGCCGCTACCATATTACCAATAAGCTGGGCCAATTCACGAATAGTAACTTTTTCCTTTTTTAGTATATACACACATAATGATGCAAGTTTCTCACATTTCTCTGGGGTAAGTTTTACTGTCATGGTAATCGAGTCGAGTATAAATCCCAAAAATATGATAGATTGTGTTGGAGTTAATACAGACTTGTTTGGATGTACTGTTAGTCCAAGATTATCCATTAGTGTCACTGTAGAAGTGATGTTATGGTGGCACTCTTCCACTGAATTAGCTAACAGTAATATGTCATCAATATAACTGACATTTACCAACCCCTGTTTTCTCAAGTATGAAAACACAGGTTTCATGATTTTTGTAAACAGTCTTGGTGCTGAAGCTAACCCATTAGGCAAACATGTAAAGTGGTATACTTTGTCATCCCACACAAACTGTAGAAATTTTCTATCTGATTTAGCGATGTTCACTGAGTAATATGCATCTTTCAGGTCCACTGACGCAAACCAACAATTCTTTCTCATAACATTGATAGCTGAGTGTAACGTTTCCATTTTAAAGTGAGTAGTGTTAACATACTGGTTAAACTGTCTGAGATTCAGAATGACTCTGTATGTTCCATCTTTCTTGGGTCGTATAAATATGTTGGACATGTAACCATATTTAATATCATAATCATCAGTCACTAGTTCTATTACTTTTTTGTCTAAGAACTTAATGATTTCATCCTCAACAATACCCATTTCACTCTGATTAAATGGGAGTGACCGAGGTACCACCGATTGACGAGGAGGTTCACTGAGTAATTCAATGGAGTAACCTTTGATAGCTCCCAATATCCATCTGTCTGATGTTAACTGTCTCCACATATCCAAGCATCTAGATATTTGCCCAGCTAAAAATGTTTCTGGTGTGTTTGTAACAGAAGAAAGTATAGCATTACTTACAGTAGCCCCAGAAGTGCATGCTGTCACTGTCTTGGTTTCTTCTGGAACTTTTTGGGAAAATCCCCCTTTGTCTTTTGTTGGTACGGTTTAGGGTTGTTATAGGTTTTGTTGAACCTTTTGTATCCCTGTCCATAATTGCTGCCTCCCTGTCCATAATTGCTGCCTCCAAACTTAGAGTTCCCCTGGTCTTTGTGGAAGTTGGAGGAAGTGTGTCCATGATTATAGTGTCCTGTCTTCTGTCTTTTGTATCCAAACTGAGACATTTTCATCCCCACTGATTGGGATTCATGGATATTCTTTATCTTGGCTCCAAGATCATCTCCAAACAAAAGGTCAGACACCTTGTTTGAATTGTTACAAAGTTGTCTGAACTGTGGGTTCAGAGTGGGTTTGATGCATTCCCGTCTGTAGTTAGACATGTCAGTAAAGATCTGTGTCATTATGCGAAATCCGTCTTTCACTACAGGTAGTAAATCATCAGGGTTGATCTTTTGTTTCCCCTTCTTAGCCTCCACTACAGTGTCCAGAATGTTCAGGATTGGCACTATGGCCTTACCGGTAAGGCCCTGTAATTTCTGTAGACCGGAATCAGTAGCTTTTGTTTTACCTGGTAGCTTCAGCCATATTTCCGGGTTCACCTTCGGTACGATTAAATTCCCGACATTGGAAGGACGATGGTATTTGTCTGAGAAAAGACTAGCCTTCTTTTCTGACACAGTAACCCGTAAGGCTTTGTTCGCTACATCTGCCAACTGTTCTGAAATTTTTGGCCCACATTCATCAGTATCTTCATAATACTGATCCAGATCTGCAAGATCTTGGTCGTCAGTTCCACCGTCTAACCGATCTAGTTCGTCAAGACCGTCAGAATCATCACCATCATCCTCCTCCTCTGATTCGATATCAGAAGTATCGTCACATGGCCTCGTCTGAGTTTCGGATCTCTGACCCTTGTGGATTTGATTTACCGATGCCGAGAGTGAACTGATAGTTTTAGATTGCTGTTCCAGCAAACATTGAAAACTCTTCATGGCGGCCGCCATGTTGGAGTCTGTAATCTCGGATATTCTCGTATCCGGTCTCGCGGCGTCACTGTCCTGATTCCCGCGCGTAATCGGAATGGCCGTACTCGCCATTGTTGATTTTGTCATTTGCACAAGTGGCGGTGGTTTCTTTTCTCGTGAACCACATGGCGATCGTACAGATACGCCTGGACCCAGATCATCACTTTCCTCGAACCGAGGAAACAACGTGATTAGGCCTCTCCCACTCGGGGCGCCTACTGGTCCTTCATCACATAAAACTATTCCTTTGTCCGCCATGACCCTTCCCGGGTCAGTAGTCACAGAAGTAAACAAGTGTCTCCACTATCCACGTGTGATTAAAACAAACAATATCACCGCGCCCGTGAAATTGTCAATCGTCCGTTATAATTTAAAAATGAAAATCCAATGAAAATCCAAAGAAAAAATCCTATTTAAGGCACAAAATAAAATCTGAAAACTTTCTCCGTGTGGTCACTTCGAAAACTACGAAATCTCTGAATCACGTGACTTCTACGTCATCTCATCTCATGTGTACTCTCAGTAACGGGGCAGCTTATATAGTGGAATTACACCTTCACTGTCGGATCGCGTTTGGTCGTGACAGCTAGGGCGGTGTTATCTTAGCTTCAGTGTCGCAACATTTAGGCTCCGAGGCTCTCTATCAGCAACATAAATACAAAAAATTATTAAAACTTTTCAGGTACCGATTGATTTGGGAGAAATTAAAAATGCGTCCGATCACCTTAAAAATAAAATTACAAATGAAACAAATTACACGAATGTCATCGATGGTTACAGAGGGTATAAATAGAGGCACGGAATCAAGCAATAATCATTCTTAGGAAGACAATCAGAGGAGAAAGTTATTGTCAGTGTGACTATTGTAATAGCAGCTCTACAGAACACCGCGATGCATTCCAACATGTCGAAGAGGAAGGCCTTAGACAGTATTGCACACCCGGATAAGAAGGGTAAATGGTCCTGCCCCCATTGTGATAAAACGTTTGAACACCAGAAGACATTGAATAGACATACATCTAGTCATGGAAGTCAACGATGGAAATTTAATTTATGTCTCAAAAAGTTCAGAAGGAAAGATCTTCTAACAAGGCACACAAAGTTACATGGGAAACCCACAAATACCTGTTGTGGGAAATCATTCTGGAGGACTGAAAAATACCGCGAACATTTGAAGAACCCTATATTTATCCAGCAGGGAGGAGGGGTGGATGAAAATAAAGACGAAAACAAAGAGAACGACCTTACACAGACACTTCCGGCTGTAGACCCCACATCCAAACCGGTGAACAACCAAACGGAGACTGAGGAATGCTCAGAGGAAGCACTCAAGGGAATCTTCAAAGTTATCACTCTACCGGCAGAGGGCCAAGCCAAATTAGACATCATGACATTTTTTCATCAACAATATGACACAATAAAGAAGAAATTAGAGAAATATATGGTCCAGGGAGGTGTCAAATGGTATTTATCTATTCAAGTACAATTCTCAAAACCGAAAGGGGAAACAGTGGAACGGGTTTCGCCACATTTTCGCGGAAGGTGTCAGATTACTTTAAAGTCATCCAACATCGATGAAGGTATGCGAAAAATTCAAAATTCGTTTACAGAATACCAACGACAGGACAGGGAAGTAACTGGACATTGGATAAGGTGACTACTTTGATGGTCCCCACAGATTTCAGGAAACCGGATTACCACCACAGAAAGCGTTTCGTAGCAGTCTGACGGGAGAGGGCGTATCAGATGAAAAGTATGATCATGCTCTCAAAGTCTGGAAACTATTCGACATACAAAATCTGTGTCTGGAATCATATGGGCTCGATGCAGCTCATCTTTATACCGCCCCTGGCATGGCAAACAGCGCTGAAGATGGCCGACGTTAGACTCGAACTGCTTACCGACATCGATCAGCACTTATTTATCGAGAAAGGCTTGCGGGGAGACATATCAATGATTAGTCATCGGCTTGTTGAGGTCAACAATCCATACGTTCCCCGACACGTCAAAAACAAAACCAACAGATTACATCACTTACTTAGACGCCAATAACTTATATGGCTGGGCCATGTCACAATGCATGCCCACTCATGACTTCGCATGGCTTACCGATACTGCAAAGGACACGCTTGATATCACAACAGTTCCCGATGATGCGACAGATGGATATATATTGGAAGTGGATTTAGAGTATCCTCCAGAACTCCACGACCTACACAACGAATACCCACTGGCCCCAGAACGAGTAGCC
>JAUMHH010216301.1:0-27367 GCA_032359455.1 Chlamys rubida | reverse complement strand
CAATGTTCAGTTTGTGGCATGACGTTATCTTAACACACCTCTTGTTTTATTGTGGTCAATGTTCAGTTTGTGGCATGGCGTTATCTTAACACACTTCTTGTTTTATTGTGGTCAATGTTCAGTTTGTGGCATGACGTTATCTTAACACACTTCTTGTTTTATAAATCAGTATGAGATAGACAGGATTGATGCGAGGATGGATACAGGAACAAGGTCAAGGTCATGAGGTCAAAGATCATATACATGTATCTTATCTGAGCAAAGACTTCACAAAGCAATATATTGGTAACACTTAGAGGCACCACATATAGTCAGTACATCGCTAGTAACAATCTACTAATTTAAAATCGTTCAAAGCAAGAGGTCAAAGGTAAGATATTTTTGTGTAGGGGACTTGTTCAACAATTAAGGGATGCTTGCGTAAAATACACATGGCCACGGTCTAGTTATGTTCTTAACATGAAAGAAGAGAATGCAAGGGGAGCGTACAGAAACGTATAGACGCTATCGTCCACTTAATAGCATATCAAAGATGATTTCACGGAAGAAAATCACGTACTGTGATCTTCATCAAGTCAATATCTTTTTGTGATTTACCAGGCCTAAAGTAGCTTCGTTGAAGATAAAATATAGGGATAATTTATATAGTCTATATCAAATATACCTGTAAGTAGTGTACATATGTAAAACTGACTGTATTCGCCATTTTGTTCAGGCTAGCTTTTAGCTTGAATTTATATTTTATTAAGATTGAATTGTATTTTTGAGAAATAGCATCTATGATAATCCATTTCTGAGAGCACCAATATTACATCTATATAATTGAAAATACTTTCTAAGGAAGACCCTGTGCAAATCTTTAATCTATGTTGTGACACAAATGTTTTCTCTATTCCAGTATCATTATCACATAGAAGTTAACTTAATTGTAACAGGGACTATTACATTCGTGCGCTTAACTGTCCCAATAGTCGCAAATGATACACAAGAAAGAGCTCCCGATGCGAACGTTCCCTCCATTGGGCAACATCGGGCATAATCTGAATTTCGACTTATGAATACCTTAGTATTTGAGGCATCCGTCTTGTTCTATGACTGAACAGAAATAGGGTAAGGGTTCTAATTGGCATTAAATACCTAAGTACCAACTTAAATAAACATTGATTAACATCTTGATTTCGAAAAGCATAGCCAGACATCAGGGGACATCTACACGGAAGTATGGTATTGGTTGCAGTGTCATAAGTTATATTAAAACATCATACGCTATTTGGATTTCGGTCATAATCTATTTTAATACATCCTACGATAATAATAAAAATCTATTATACGACAATATATATATAAATACATCCTACGATATTATATATAAATATAATGTACATCATTATAGGAGGCACGGTAGTCCAATGGTAGGACGCCGGGCTTACGTTACATTAACAAAATTGAGTAAAAAAAGTTGCAGTCTGAAGTTTCAGGTAATCAGATGTCGTGTTGGCCACGTTTGATGTCCGATCGGAACATGAAACGTGTTACGCACATCAAAGCATGCATATTACCTTGTAATACTTCCATTAGTATCAAACGATTAGAAAGGCTAATATTGTTTTGAACACAAACATAATATTTTCAATCCTGTCAAAGAATTTTAAGGAAGACTTACTTGCAGCGTTCCTATGCTACATATGATGACGTTGTTTATATTACTTGCATATTATATATTTGCCAGCCCTATCAAACATATTTCTCAGCCCTATCAAACATATTTCTCAGCCCTATCAAACACAATTCTCAGCCCTATCAAACATATTTCTCAGCCCTATCAAACATATTTCCCAGCCCTATCACATATTTTCCAGCCCTATCAAACACAATTCTCATCCCTATCAAACATATTTCCCAGCCCTATCAAACATAATTCCTAGCACTATCAAACATATTTCCCAGCCCTATCATAGAATTTGAAGACTTGCTTGCAGCGTTCCTATGCTACATATGATGACATTGTTTATATTACTTGCAGATGTATGTTCCTCCCTCGCCCGTTCCTAGAGAACACATCGACAATATGGCACAGCTAGAGGATGGCATAACATTTGTCACAGCCTATTTCGATCTGGGTACATTTAAAAAAGGATCAATTGCATTCCAGTATTTTGGAAAACAAAATTATATAAATTGGATGACTGCATTCTCGAAATTCAACAACTCTGTGATTCTTTTTACTGATTCTATAGAAATGGCGATATTGTTTCGAAATCTCAGAAAACTATTTCCTAGTCATATGACGCGTATAATTAACATACAACAAGACAGTTTATGGTCTTTTAAGTTAGCCCCACAGATCAAACAGATATATGCACAGCCAGGGTATCCACACCACCCACCAAACACTGTCAATGAGAAGTACTCGTGTGCCATGCATGCGAAGTATGAAGCACTGGAAATGGTGATCCGTCAAAAACAGTACAATACCAAACATTTAGCTTGGATTGACATTGGGTATTTTCGTGATACAGAAACAAAGCCATTTGCATTAGAAATACCTCCAGATTTGAAGAAAGATCATATAGCTTTCATGCAGATAAATAAATTTAAAGAAGGCTTATTACCTCGGGATATAATAGTAGACAATATGGTGTGGATAGCTGGTGGAATGTTCGTTGGTCAGCCGGATTACCTGTTAACCTTCATAGCCGACTACAGGCGTATGGTGGAGAGCCTGATAGCAGACAACCTGATGAGTACAGACCAACAAGTATTGTATAATATGTACTCAAAGAACACAACAGTACGTGGACGTGTACCAATCCAAGTGTACTACCATATATGTCGATGTGACTGGTTTTTCTTAGGTAGTATCTGTCGTTACACCTGGGAGAAGAAGCACTGGCATCGTCCACCTGTAGGCTACTTTTGGGCACGAGCTCTCTGATCATTGTTTCTTCTGTGATCAATCAATAGCTGATGAATATATATCTGTGTGTTGTTTGGAATATTTATTTATAGTTTAGCTTTGTGTCCTATTGGGGAGTTTAAATATATTTTATGTGTTTGTGTTTTATAGCTGATGAATATGTGATATAGTTTGGAATATTTTAATAGATTCATCAGGTTTAGTTTGAACAATTAATGCATTGATTGAAGTATTCCCAACACAAAATGAACGACAGTTTTTTGAGTTTCCATTTCACGAGATGTTTTAATTATTTTTAGGTAGGATCTTCCGACCACATAAGGAATAGTTTGGATAGTCTTAATGTATTTCACGTGAAAAACAAACGAGATCAAGACCCTCTTTATCAGGTTTTCTAAAAAATAAGGAAAATGCTATTGTCAAGTCTTCACCGTCGCCAAAACCAAAACCCAATGATAAACTGGGTGACGCCCTTGTCGCGTAATAAAAGGGGATATTGCTGACAGTAATCACAGAAATGTGAAGAATGTCAGCTTTAATAATATACAACATTTGATATAGCGCCCTATCTAGCTAGCATACGCCACTCTAAAGCGATCTACAATTAATACAATTTGCATATGTAGACATTAATCAATACAATTTTGAGGAATTCACAGGAGCTGCCTTATCAGGCGCCAACTACTAGTCCTATGCCACCTGGCTAATATCTACCTATGTGTGTATGCCTGCGTGCGTGCTGGAGATGTGATGTGTTTTGTTTGTAGTGGGACCGTGCTTCCAGCGGCATCATATATAGTGCCACCTCA
The DNA here is from genome assembly GCA_032359455.1 of Chlamys rubida. Lineage (NCBI taxonomy): Eukaryota > Metazoa > Mollusca > Bivalvia > Pectinida > Pectinidae > Chlamys > Chlamys rubida. The sequence continues at coordinate 23,641 of JAUMHH010216301.1, read as the reverse complement.
CTTGAATGCTACAGCACAGATACCGCAACATCCACCCCAGACCAATAAATACTCCATGAGTTGTGTGGGCAGGAGAAAAACACTTTCTCTAAATATCCATACGCACGACGACTTCGGGGATCGAACCCCGGCCGCCTGCGTGGAAGGCCGGAGTGTTAACCACACGACTAGTCCGCCCATAAACGAGCGAGTGAATCACGGAGTGAAGTTATAGACTAAGTTAGCAATACAAGTCAGTACACATGGGTTATTTTGTTTCAACGGTATGGAAACTAAAGTTTAGTATGGCAAATATATTAAGGTTTACAGTATTATTCTTTATGTTATCAATTGATCATAAGAAATCCTCATTTGTAACGATAATCATATGAATATTTGCACAACCTTATGTCAGTATTCTGCGTCTATTTTAACAAAGGTTATTGCACTTTCAATTTTCCGTTCCTCTTGATGTCTTGGCATTATACTTTCTTGAAATGCAAAGTTTGCGACAGCAATTAGTTCTAATGTAACAGAAAACCCACCAAACCACAACCGGAAGAAGAAAATTCACATGTGCATGTTTTTACTTGAACAGAAATACGTCCCTTCCTCTCGAATGACATTCCTCCGTGGTATCTTGTTGTCTTTGTTTCGGGATTCGAAAATGAATAATGCACGCACATATGTTGATTATTTCTTAAATATTCGTCAAACATTATAGAGTGTGACATCGGCGTCCTTATGCAGTAACACATATGGTGGATCAAATTTCTTATTAAAAAATGGGCTGTTTTATTGTTCATCAAATCCATATTAACATATTAACATATAGTACATACAGTAGACTCTATAATACGATACTGGTTATATGTCCTTTTTAGGACATTACCTTGTGAAATGAAAGCATCAGAATATTTTCAGGGATAATGTCCTCCATCTATTGTGATCCTCATCATTTGACATTTGAGGAAAGTAATTTGATTTTGACTGACATTTTGGTTTTGTATGGAGCGTGTAGCGTTACGTTCTCACAAATATATGCTTGCGTTCAGATGGTTAAGATATACTGTCGTGGTGAAATCACATTTCCGCGAAACAGAAGTGAGAACAATAAAACCTATGTGCATCAGTACTAGGACGATTATTATGTATCATTCTACTTTGTTTACAATACAGATATTCGTGTGGGTGGTTCATCTTACATGTTTATCTTTTATATTACTACATCTATGGTTCCACGTCCATTAAGCTATTTTAGCCCTTTAATTTCAGAGGTTTCGTCTGTTTGACAGAAGCAATAATACTTTCCCCATGTAGTATGTGGACAGCTCATGTTGAATTTTGGTCCTTTGTGGGTATTAGGAGCATAATAAGGCGAGATAAGATCGTGACAATATTTCCTGTAAAGAATACAATCTATGTACATACAAATTTAATCAAGGATTTTGTTATAAATCCAAACGTCTCGTTGTGACTAACCAACTTTGTTTCTTGATCATTGTAAACGATCAATGTTTTGCCAATCATTGGCGAGTTTGTTTGATGTGTTGTGAATATTGGAAGTTGTTGTAATGATTTACTACGTTAATTGAACACTATATATTTTTATCTTTAAATAAATAGATTATTACAGTTCGTAAGTACAGTACAGTACAATACTCGGACAAAAAACAATAGACCTACGGTTAGAACATACAGGCCTCGAATCTGTGACCCACTGGTGGAGCGATAGGGATCGTAAGGCGGTCAGACACCTTAACCACACGGCCACCGCGGCCCTACTACATGTTGTGTGATATCTGCTTGTCAGCTTGAGTATAAATACGAATTAATAAAACGTTGTAACAATTGCGTTTCTTAATTGGTTCTTTAAAATGTGTTGATGATTTCTGGGCTGTCTAAAGCCGCGCTGGTTTTAAGAAAAAAGAACATTTAAAATTCCAATTGTTCATATATTTTAATTATACAAAAGGCTTACGTAGATAAGACCATATTTTGTCATGCTAGAGTAAGGGTATATGAAAATAATTCCAAAACCAAAGTACAAAAAAAGACAACATTATCATATATAACATAAACAAGGAGGATATTTTCCAAAACTAAAATACCAAAAACAAAACAAAAAACAACAACAACATGATAATATAAAACAGACAAAAAGGAGGAAATTTTCCAAAAAGCGTCTAAGAACTTCAACTATAGTTGTTCAAATGTTAGTTTTGAATCCTATTTGTTCATTAATGACTTAACATATAAAACCTAGACACTATTTGGAAGTTAACACACAGGGAAAATAGCCACTATTTTAGACACTTGCAATTTATATAAACATACGTTTATACCTTATATATTTGTTTGGAATGAAAACAGATTAAATATTCAATGTTTCCCCCCAAAATCTGTGCCAATCAGATATTAATTTGGTTAATTGTACCGCTTGGAGGGGGGGGGGGGGGGGGGTCATTATACGGTTATCTACACCTATGGGAAGATATTGCGCAACTTTAAACTAAGCTTTTGCCTCAATATGATATGAATATTGACGAAGTTTCATTAGTATTTAGTCATATTTAATTAATTTATTGTACGGAAACTGACAAACATTCAGAGTGCACAATGCATGATAATTAAGGACTGGATTTGATCATCTTCAAAGTTAGTCCTAGTCTTTGTATAATTTACATGATAACTTTAAATTGCGGAAATGAAAGTGTAGACGGGCAGTCAGACAGACAGACTAAAAGTTCTGACGGTCGTATACTATTGTACTTTTAAGGTATTAATCGGATGAAAGATGCAAACCTAAGTTAATTATATCTTACATTTGTAAGCTAAATGAACCATGTACAAAAAGGAATGAACACCAACTGTTACCACTTCGTTATAAGGAAAACATAAATATATACTCATAAATTACTTTTCTTATTTAAATAAGCTAATACAGCAGACAATGATTACTCAAACATTATACTGCGTTATAGTTGGTGTCTTTCACAGGGACTGAAATACCACCGCTTCAAATGTTCTGTGGAGTACTGATGTACAATACCATAGTTTAACAAGTCCAATATAGTACACAACTAGAGCATCACATTTCATAACATCATTATTATAAGTGCTGTACAGTGGAAAGGAAACAAATTGTGTTGGGAACAAGATTTAACGTACAACAAAATGTAGGTACAAATGTATCACGGTTCCATAACACATCGTTTCTTCATAAGAAATACAGGTGTCTCACAGTGCAAAAATCAAATATAAGTTAGATATCACATTTCCATAAAATACAGTTTCCTCATAAGAAATACAGGTGTCATACAGTGAAAAAATCAAATATAATTTAGATATCACATTTCCATAAAATACAATTTCTTCGCATAAGAAATACAGGTGTCGCGCAGTGCCAAAAAAATAATACAAAATGTAGAGATCACAGTTCCATAAAATACAATTTCTTCATAAGTAAAACAGGTGTCGCGCAGTGCAAAAATCAAACATATTTAGATATCACAGTTCTATAAAACACTGTTTCTTCATACGTAATACAGATGTCATACAGTGCAAATTAAAACATAATTTAGATATCACAGTTCCATAAAATACTGTTTCTTCATACATTTTACAGGTGTCATACAGTGCAAATATGAATATAATTCAGATATCACAGTTCCATAGCATACAGTCTCTTTATAAGTAATACAGGTGTCATACGGTGCAAAATTGATTACAAACAAACATATATGAGATAGTTCCAGAACCAACGGTTTCCTTACGTTATTATTACAGGTCCAGTCCAAAATAGAAGCGAAGTTTAGATATCACAGTTCCATACAGATTCATATTTACATGAACGGCTCGGTGAAAAATAAAAACAAAATGTAGTGATCATAGTTCCATAACAGACAATTTCCTTACGTTGTTATTACAGGAGCCTCTCAGTGAAAAACAATTAGATATCATAGTTCCATTACGTTAGTTCTTGTTTCCCAATCATCTTCATTTCTTTGTTATTGTTATGTTTAATCGACTCGAATGAAATATGGTTTCAACTAAACTAACCAACATGTTACAAGCATTGGTGCCTTGATGAAGTGTAGTTTGATCATTCATGTGAACTCTTTGCCAATGTGGTTTATTTGTTAATCTTTGAGGAATTCCAGTTATGTAATCAGTGGCTAGTTTTTGACGGCATAGATAAGTGAAAGATGACTGTTGACAGAAGATGTCAGATATCATCCTTTAGTGGAAACGGCAGTGTCTTATTGTCTTTATGAAAGACCCTTCTTGTCTTGCCTTCTGATGGTGGAAGTTGGTGAGGTTTGTTAAGGTTGTGACGTTGCCCGAAGTGAAGGTTTTCTACGACATCCGCCCTCGCAGTATACACAGCTGCGACAGAGTCGCCTCTCTCTTTTGAGCTACTGCAAATGCAGAAGAGAATTGAATAGTTTTTTTCAGGTAGTTTACATAGCGATCTAACGACTGTACAGTAACTTAATTAATGTTTAATATATTTGGCTAACTTATAATTTCAAATTATGTACATTTGCTAGAAATATTAATAGTACTATATCCTAACTACAATTTTGTGTTCAATCAGCAGGCCCCACTTGTATAAAACATCTCATGTCTTGCGATTTCCTAAAGTCTAAGATTTCCCATAGACAATACATTACTTGAGATTTTCCTCAACTTTGAAATGTTTTATACAAATGGCCCCAGATGCTTACCTGGTTGTGTGTAGTTTCCAATAATACACTCCCAAACTGACCAGGATGCATACCATGACAATGGAACACGTGACAGCTACAATGACAGTCACGTGATTAGTAACACCTCCAGTACTCTCCAGTAGATCACTTACAGTGCAGTCTGAAATGAGAATTGATACATTCAAATCAATGCAATGCCATGAATTTGTGTTACCGTTTAAACAATACTGTTATCTCAGAGGTTATTTTATCATAGAAAACCTTTGGTCAGTATTACTCCAACTCAAATATTCATAATGTCAGCCTGAAAGTCAACATTACTGTAGCATTCATCTTCAAAGGGTTTTCCTGTAAAGGTACAAACTAACACTTTAGTGAACTTGGCATTTTATTTAGTAAAGGTTAGTCTTTAAATGCAATCAAAATTTCTAAGCTTTATCGACGCGGAAATATACATTGTAAATCTTTCCCATAGCTCACATTTAACAACACTTCATCCAAACTGGTTGTGTCTTTTAGATAACATACCTTTAGACTGCGACCAGGTATAGACACTGTCTTGACTATCACATTCCTGACACAAATCGTCCTTGTTATCTGTTCCTGCTGTTATACACACGCCGTTGATGAAGCAATATCCATCCTGGAATAAAACACAAGTATGCATTTACGCAGAAATCAAATTCAGTATGTTTAGAATGAGATTGCTCGTTATTTTTGTTGAAACAGGCTAAGACAGAAATGAACAGGAAACACTCAAACGAGAAAAGATTAACAATAGACTTAGCAAATACAGCAACTATTACTGTGAAGATGACAAAAACAAATGGAAAGATTTCGTTAACACATAAACTCCTGATGGTAAAACTGCTCAGTTTTGCTTAACATAATAGAACAATGTTCAGTAGTATTACTTATTTTCAGAACAATCGTCTATGTGGAAAACGAATGATTATTTAACCTATAACATAGCATTTTATCAGATATATTTTAACACAAAAGGTCCATGTCTTACAGCACTTTATCCCTACTTCCCCGCTTTACTGAAATGGGTATGGTTTTCACCGATTCATCTGTATTAATAGATTCAACACCATTATTTACTTCCCTTGTTTTTATTTGAAATGCAATGCAACTTGAAAAGCAAGTACAACAAAAGAATCTGTGTGGTTCGAAAGTCATCTCGCTGCCTCAGTATGATATTTTCACCACAGTTCATTCATGTTCATGTGTCAATTCATACGCTTGGTAACGGTATTTGTTACAAGTACTAAAGTGTATATGCTATTCCATGCATGTGACTTGCGATTCATGTTGAAATGATCTCATTTGATCTGCGAAAGGTCTGACAATAAAACAATTACTGAAGCGTTTTCAACACCTGCAATCTTTCTATTTCTTGTAACTGTTTACAATGTGGAATCCAATAATTAACCAAAACAACTGTGTACATATTTTGTTTGATCGGTTCGTTGTTTGTAACGCCTCTGAAAAGAAAAACCATTTTACAGTAAGGCTGCATGCACCCTTTAACATAGAGATAACTTTTTTGTTGATCAGTGTTCTTTTGTTTTCGTTAACTTTTAAATACATTTAGGTTAGAATTGCAAAGAGAGAACAAAATGACATGTTTTCATTGGCAGATACAAATTGTCCACTTACCTTGATATTAAATGAGACGGTTCCTGCATTGTACGTAAACGTCTGACAAAGAGTATCGATGACGACAAAGATCAACGCGGTACTGAAATCATATGGATCCATAGCAACAGAAATACTGTACTGTATACCAAGTCGTCCAGGTAAGGTTCCGACATCCGGTAGATCACAAAGTAGTCCAAACAGACTCTGGTATTGGGCTGTTACATTTTGAACTTCCAATAGCCTTACAGATGAATTGACAAAAGTCTGAAAATAAACAGTACAAATAACAGTACAAATAATCTACACATTTCTAATAGAAATCTGAGAATCAAAAAAAAAAGGAAACGCAAATGTTATACAAAAATTCAAAATTTTATTAAAAACAACAATGAACAAAATGGGGAATGCAAACAACGAAAGCATCCCTGGAAGTATGCCAGTGACCATCAACCTAAGACACAAAACAACTTTCCGATGTCATAAACTAAAAATCAGATCGAACGGAATGAAATAATTGTATTCCAAGTTTGTGTATCGAGTCTCTCTGTGATAATTCTTCAACATGACAAAATGATATTACATTTAAACAACTATAATTTCACTCACCATCTGACCGGTGAATTGACACGTGTAGTTTCTACCATAGGGGAAGTCTGGTCCGTTTACCAGGATTAAGTCACATCCATATCGTAGATCACACAAGTCGTCGTTCTCGAGACCAGACACGTCCAATGGCGATGTCAAATTAAAGGAACAATCATCTGACGCAAACCCTTCATCACAGCTGCACACTCCTAAAATAACAAATTGTTTTTGTATTGTGGAGAACTACTTTCTAGCGACTTGAGTAACGTGATACTTTCTCTTGGCATGCTTCAAGGGGACTACTTTGGCTTAATTTATTACACTAGATCTCTATTGTCAGCGCTATATATTTAAATCATCAATTTGATAGAAATATAAAGAAAAAAAAACAACAAAAAAACAACAAAGGCGCATTATCGCATAAGAACATTATCAGAATGTATTGTCTGCAAAAAAGGCACAGCGTTTTCTTCACCTGCTTCACCCGTCATACTGATTGTTATGATAATACAACAAGTGCAATGTATATATGCGCGTAAACGCATGCGCACAAACATGCTATATTTCATCACAATACTTTGACAAATCTCTACAAGTCTGTTAATCGTCAATGTACTCATTATTTAAGTAACGATCGTGGTATACGGCTCGAAGAAGACTAGAGGAATCTATAGTTCCACCGACTTCTAGTTTAGGAAGGTACGATTGATGTTGTCAATAAATGTCTGACTATTAAAGAAAAGCCATCATCGAATTATCTTGAGGTAGAATTTACGAATTTTCCTGTTGAACGTCTTTCAAGTTGGGTTGAAGATTCTCCCGATGGACATGGTAACCGTGTACTTGGAATGCTGAACAGCACAAAAAGATATTGTCGTCAGGGATTCAATCATATTCACGAATTTATACTCAGTATATTTCATCGTGCTCCTTGACGTTTATTCCACAAAAAATGTTCTGAACTAGTTCGCGTATATGTATTGATGTTTGTGATTCTTGGAAACGAAAGCTCAAATGATTTCGACAGTGTATATTTAGTTTAATATGAAGTATTTTACGTACCTGTTGGAAAAGTCAAATGTTATGATGAAAGAAATTCTTTCAATGAAGAGGTTTTCAAGATTGACTTAATGATCGTTGCATTCTAACAGATTCACACACCACTAATATCTACTTTTGGAGTATGCAGTGACACGGTACGACTATAACCAATGACGCTGACTAATTGTAAGAAAATGGTGATATGAAGTTGTGAATAATGGCTTGGTTAAGTTATTAGCCTGGATAATTAAATTCGTTGTTTTAATATCGAGGTATGCGCTTCAAACATGTCTTTTGATTACCTAGATTTTGCTAACTAACACATAATGCATGCTACTTATGTATGTGAATAACTACTTACCGCCTGAACAGGATCCTTGTTCTGAACAGCTGTTAGGACAGGTGTTATTTATGATTGCATTAACTGCATCAGGAAATTGTTCTTGAAGGGTTGAATTCTTCGCTATAATTTCAAGACATGCCGTTTGAAATCTGTCCACTGCAAATCTTGTCCAGGTACTATCACCAGTCATCTAAAAAAACACAGTTTTGAAAAGTATAACCAATCCCTACCTGTGATTTACCTTTAAACATTTCTTTTAAATAACGAACGTGAATAGCTGTGCGCATTTCACGAGTGTTATTATTTATTTATCCATTTAAAATTATTATATTGATGAAACGTTCCCAGAAAACATTTGTGAGGTTCACAATTTCGCACAACAATCTTTACTTGTCCTAAGAAGCTGAAACTTTTAGTACAATACATTAATAAGGTGTATACCCATGTTTTTCCAAGGCGAGTAAAGAGGAAATTAAACTTTTGCGAGAAATGCGGTGAATTATAGAAAAAACAGTAAGCATAAAGTGTACATGTGCATGTTAAATAACCTGATGTAATGAACAGGTAATGAGGTAGTTAATACACTGCGACATACAAACTTCACAAGTCACACCGCCTTATCAAATATATATTATATAATGTATTATAACAAGTCAGTACCATCAGATCCGCCGTGCAAGTTTCGATTTCCGAGGAAGATATGTCCAAATTTACACATGTAGTGTACGTGGGTGATGCCATCAAAGCAAGGTTGCAGGCTGCAGTGGCTTCGCTCTCCGTCATAACAACAGACTGAAAACGTATTAGAATAGATATAAACAAAGTGAAAATGACTCCCTATTAAGTATTCAATATACGGATTTAAATTAGCATTTAAAACATAGGTTAAATGATCCGAACAAAGGACTGATGTGTATGTTGCCTTACACAATTTTAAAAAGTGATTCTGTAACTCATTCTTTTTAGATTATTTTACGTCAGAATGCTGTTGACTCTACTAGTGGTCTGCCAGTTCCGAATTTCGCCTTAATCTTGTTGCTGGAATATATTCTAGCTCGATTTACATGAAGTTTTAGCTTTAACTAAATATTATCTGTTTTAGCCATTTTGGGAATCTGCGTTTTGTGTTAACATTACATTTTAAAAGATCCTTTTTTATATTTCGTTTTTCTAATAATAATATATCGTATTACAAGCTAAACAAAAAAAGGACCAACATTAACAATGTTTTTTATATCTATTTGAAATAATATTTATATCACTGATTTATATTTCGTCGTTTAAAATGTTTAACAAACAACGTAATAGAATGCACTTTATACCTATATCCGCAAAAAAAACCTAACAAACTAAATCCTTATTATGTTCGACAATGTAATACAATTTCCCCATATATATCGTTGACGTATATATATGTAAACCCAGTAATTATGTCCACACTTCTTTGGATATCTCAGATTATATTAACAAAATCTAATCAGTTTTACAACCTAAATTGGCAAATACCATCATATATATAGTCGAGAACAAATCTTTATGAAAAACAAACTTTTAATACCCTTTCTTCCCTTTCGTGTTCGTGCGTGTAAGTATTTTGTTGAACACTTCTCTTCCCTCTGGTATTACTCAGCAACAGATGTTGACGACACGTCATTTCCTTATCCTGATTATTCTCACAGCTAGCATATTGTGTGTATGTGCAGTGTGTTGTAGAACTGAAGCTTCCCACAAACTCTGTCCCATCCAGATTGGTACTATCATCAGGACAGACACACACTTGATTGGACGTAGGATATGGTTCGAGTAAACTCACATCGGGGATGACGTCAAGCAAACTTTCCTCTTCAGTGAGTTTGGCGACGATTAAACGGGAAAACATGTATCGTTAAATGTAAATTTCTAAATAAAGAGATGACTTTTAATACTATAAATGCATATCCTTCACAACGTGCCATTCGCATATTGCACATGCATGCATATGTTATTATTCAGTTAGTTTACTCAAGGTAAGCATCAGTAGCAAAAATGAACTTAAGGCTAAGCTTTCTATATTGCGGAGCACGATACCTCATTCAGAACGCGATACTCTGCTATCCTAACGATTAGTCATTTGCAAAATTTGTACGACAACTTTATGTATCAGAATATGCAAATTACATCGCATATTGTAATATACAAAGTAGCCCATGAAAGGATCGCTTGACTGTCAGATGATGTGCAGATCCAAAGTCCCATCTAGCGATTCCGGTCAAGACTTATAAACATATCAAGACCGCAACCGCAGTTCGAAAATTTCAGTTACATCTATCGGTATTAACAACTCATAGTATTGTCCAATGTTTCAAGAGATGGAATATATTAAGACAAATTTGGGAAAAGAATTCTTATATCAGGTAAAATATCAAGATCAAATACATTTGCTGATATTCTTATTGGCAAAACGTGTTAACAAATCCATATTATCGCGTATGGCCAGAAGTGTATGTAGTATCTACATTAATTACAACTTTTAACAATAAGTACATACCTCAATGAGTACATCACTCTCTACTCACCTAAATGACGATGTAAACTCGTTAGGATGATAGCTGTATCCCCCACGACATCCAGGAGGAGCTGGTGTCGTGCAGGGAAACCGGCCTCCCCTGCTTACGCAGTCATTACATTTGTCTCCGTCAAAATTTCCACAAAGACCTGTCACTTGTCCCTGATATTCATGCTGAGTAGGTATGATATCAATATCCATCATATTATAAGAACGGCCTCCTCGTATGAAAACTTTTATTGTCGCCCCGGTTGGTAGATAAATCTGAAAATAATCATTACAACAATGGTTACGTTTATTCTCTGCTTAACGTTCAGCATTTGTGGTAATCGGAACAACTGGTTAAACCGCTGTTGGTATATTGTGACCGAGTGGTATATTATGCTTGGTGCTTTCGGCATGGTATTTCAGCTTAAGATCTACGCTATCATAAGGAAGCAAATACACTAGAATATTGTCTTTAACACACACAAATTCATTACACGCAAAGATACACGTCAATTAATGACTTAAGTTGTTACTAGGAAGTCGAACCCAACAACTCTCAACCCTATAGATTAAAATACATATGTTCAAACCAAACCGCACTTAGTTAAAAACAAGTAAAAGCGTCAATCTGTCAGTTCCAATTTCAAGCACCTTCTACGACAACAGTTTAAAGTGCTAATGACTAGGTTGAACGCTGAACGAAAGGCTTGTGAGAACATGGGGTTTAGGGGGTATAATGCTACATCTATCCGTCTATTCCACTATATCCTTCAATTAGTATTACTTACTTTGTATACTCTTGACGATATCATCTCGGCCTTTAAAACGTTGTCGTTGCATGCCTCAAATTTGATGATATTTTTCCCAAAACAAGTATAAATTTGATAGATGTCCTGACCAACTATTGCCACTAGACCACACGCACAGTAAGGTGCTCCTCTATTGTAGCATGATTGTATTTCCACCTGTACCTGTTCAATAAAATAAATAAAAATAAAGTGAGCGTAAGCGCACAAAAATAAACCCGCTCCCCCACCCGGCTTTGCCCGTGACCTTTAACCCATAAATCCCGACTAATGACCACCAAATCTATTCAGGTGTAGATCTCCATAGCCCATATCTAAGTGTAAATGTAAGCCAACCTTTTTGAAGGGTTCATAAGAAATTTTGTATACATAAACTTTTCACTTCAAAAGCGGTACAGTGTGATCTTTGACCTTGACCTTTAACCTTCTGCCATTTGCCGATGTCCAACAATATATAATTATGTGTAAAACTCGATATTACTTATAACTAGATGTGTAAAGGGTTCATGAGTTAGCTTATACACCAACTTTTCTACGCGCGCACGGACGCACGGGCACAGCGATTACTAGATACACACTCACTGTTTGAGGAGCGTAAAATGTGTTATTTTCTATGTTTAGTGTATCATTTAGTTTGTCTATTCTGTCAAGTTTTAAATAATTTTGGTCAAAATAGCCAATCATTATGTAAATATGTTAAGTTACTGTTCTGACCCAAATGTTAAACCCTCGAGTAGAATAACCATATCCCAAATACCTACTTTAATAGACACTATCAATCTCAAATTCATATAGCTATTATCAGATATAAACAAAAAGGCACAAGTTAATAAACTTGATATAAGTTGTTTAGAAAATTATGCAAAAAAATGCACTGAATGAATCATATGTTCAAAGAGCAAGATCTGTTATAAACAATGTATTCAGCATCTTTATATTGTGTTTCGATATAAGAGTCGTCCTTGATTCTAACACTTACCTGCATAGGGGGATCTGTACTTTTAAACAAGAGAAATTTTCCTGGATACTGCAGTTCAAATCTCCTGCAAATTGTAAATTGCCAAGATGTATGACATATATCTCATGGTGTACAGGGTATTTTCAAATTGAAAAAGGTTTTTTTAAATTGTTATTAATTAAAGTTAAAGACTTTTCTTTAATATTATTTCAATTATTTTTATGATATTTGTTTGGAGGACAATTAGCAATAAAACAAGCCATTCGAATTGATATGTCTCGCCTGTGCGCAACTGTGACCATCAATGCACATGTCAAATTCGGTCGGTCTAGCATTTATAGTTTCAGAGAAACTAACTTAAAAGGAAAAATTTAATGTGGATGGAGATGCTTACAAAGTCAATGGACCATGAAAGGTAGGCCGCTTTCAGCATTTGATGGGTTGGGATGTACTACCCAAGATGCATCTATGGTCCAAGTTTGGTTGGTCTAGCACTTACACTATCAGAGAAACTAGCTTTAATACAAAATCTTAATATTGATGTCGCCTTCGCCGGAAAAGCAACACCTAAGTCTTGCATCCGCTACTTCGTGGCGGCGAGGCAAAAATGCCAAATTGTGAATACATACCTTTACCGCAACAAAAACGATTAATCGAAACTCATAATTGACATACTAATAAGGGGTATATTTACTTAAATACGAATGAAAAAGACACAGAAAAGTTTACTTACATTCCATCAAATGTCAAATGATGAGGATCACAATGGACTTCGCACTGCTTCCCCTGCCACATTGTCGATGTTTCCATTTCATAAACATTGACCTTTAAACGACATGTTTGAATGTTGGTATAGATCTAAACAAACTTCCATGTTTGACAAGTATATTATCTATACAGTACAACAGATGTGCCATACCAAAGACATACGTATTCTACTTACATGTAGTTGTTCCACACACGATACATGTCCTATTTCACACGAGTGTTTCACATGCGACCTTATCTAAATGACTGTTCTATAACAGTGAACTCGCGCGTTTCATATGAAGTGTTTCTTATTCTAAACGAGTTTTTCACATGAAATACGTAATCATGTACCTCTCTTATTCTATACATAAGTGTTTCATATGGGATATGCGTCTTATTCTATATGTCTTCTAAAATGAAATACACGTCTTATTCGAAATGAGTGTTTCACTTGAGCATTATGTTTAGATACGCGTGAGCTTTAGTAAGGTTAGTATAAATATACAAAGGCATGGGAAACTGGAAAGTCTAGCAAGGTGTAGAATCACATCATCTTCATAAAACAGTACTTACATAAAAAGAGTTAGGACAACAAAATATTTCGCAATTTAAACTAGTGCAAGTGTTATGAAACTCAAACTATGTTGAACTTACTGTAACTGTTTCTGACTCATAATCCTGCCAAAACGTGTGATGGGTTTTTCCTGTGCTAAGTCTCAGTGTGAAGTGTCTATTAGCTAAATTGTATGACCCAAGTTTGCTTTCCGCTGTTATGATTTCAAATGTAGAGTTTATCGCCCAAGGAATCCCTGCATTGTGGTCCTCTTTTGTCAGACCTTTCAGCTGCACGGTACACTGATGTTGAATGGTGTTGCTGCCACACGTGTCGTGTGTAGTGCTATCGGATATAAACAGGGTCAAGTAGCAGTCAGTTCCAGGAGATGCTTGACTGTATCCGCAACCGAATGGAACGGTGGGGTAAAAACTCACAACATCCCTCTCTCCGCGCTGGACATCAATGGATTCGTAAACCATCTAGTGAAAAATTGGAAAATATCGTCAATACAAGGGGACACAACAAAACACATACAAAAAGAAATAACACGTTGGCGAATGTGAAAAAGACATTTTCTTTCACAGATCGTATTTCAAATAAAGCTGAAATGAATGTATCATTAGGTTTCCATTAGGTTTCCACTCGTCCTTACAGCTTTACACCTTGTTAAATTATCTGGTAATATTCCGAATTGTATGTATAAATGATGGAACGTCTGACATAATGTAAACAACAGCACACATTGTCTTTATTTACAAATGACGAACTTGACCTATAACCGGAGGAGGCAATGTCAGGCCTGATTTGCTGTCACTGGGCACTTAAAAGGCCGTCAGGATAGGGACACGGTTCGCTGTATTATAGGAAATGTTACATCGCAGGGCTTCATGAATCAATTAAGTCCATCATGTTTCCTTATTGCAATGTCCTTTTTCTCGCCAGGCATTTCTTTCATAAACGATTTCAGTTTCAACTATGGATTAATTTATAATAATTTATGGCGTTTTCAATTTGATTCATTCATCGAAATCATCTTCAGACCTAATGCTGTTCTTGCTTTCTGCATTGATGTTTTAAATTTATAAATCGGTGCATCCTTATCCCGGATGTCCAGTTGTTTATTGTGATGAAATAGAACAAATTAGATATCAGATTAATAGCGCGATACATGAATGAATATCATTGCGTTTGGATTGATTACCAGGGTTATGCATCTCAATCTCAATTTAAATACTGTCAGGGGTTTCTTAAGTCTTAAAGTGCAATGCCAGTTCACATAATCACAGATCCTTTAAACGCAGATGTCATTAAAGTCGTTACTTTACCATCATTCTAAGCTGCTTATATGTTTTGAATTAGGGATCATGCAATTATTGCAAATTTTAGCCTTTATTTTTAGTAGTAACGAACGATGCATTAATAAATTAAATAAAAATGAAGCAAACAAATTATCCGTACAAAATCCTTGGTGTTATTTCACAAGTTATTATTACATTGATGGTTATATGATGATTGTGTGAATACAATTGCGATCACTAGACAAAGAAGAGCATCAGACGGTTGTTAATGCATATATTAAACAGATTAAGTAAAGAAAAGAATCTAATATTAAATATCGTTATCTAGGTTCTTATTGCTAAATATATGATTGGAAATTACTTTTCTTATAAACATGAACATTAATAGTCTAAATGCAGTAACTTAGTTTAAAAATTAGTTGTGATAAATATATTTTGTATTGCTCTTTAAAGTAAACAACATATGGCAATAACGAATCACTCTAATACGCTGTTTTTTATGCTTACCTTAATACCGGCGTAAAATCCAGGGCTTTTTACTGTTACACCTGTGCGACCATTCCGTGTAGATCTAGTGCCGACATGACAGGAAATCTGCAAATAAAGAAATATTTCAGAGTTACGCAGTACTTCATCAAGATACAATATAACGCTTAACTAATTCGTTTTAAAGACAAACATAAAAGAGTTCTCCAGAATTTGGCAGATTTTTCCCTTTTTGAGGCTTGAAATGTATATTTCGTCATATCGAGTTTGACATGTTGCCTTTTTAACCACATATATGAAAACCTGATGTTATATGAAATAATAAATGGAAATGTCTATTCTGATATTTTACCGTTATCCCAGCCGAAAATCCGTGTAGATCGAAAAGCATTTGCTCATTAACACAAGCTTCAGTGGGATCCTGGACAATAACATCTGATCCTGTGTTGATGTAATCCCCGTCCACATAGAAATAAACGACGTAGAAGTAGTCATGCGTGCCATTTTTATCAAAGGAGCATTGGAATTGTAGTGACGGCTTCAGACTCGATGAAGTTAAACCCAGTTGGATCCATGCTAGACTGAAATCTATCTTCGCATTGCTTGGTGTATAATCTGGCGCTGGATCTACAAAAGATGCACGTACACTTTGCCTATCATAGCAGTAAAAAAAAACGATAAACCACGAGCAAAAAGATTATTTTAAAAACTGTTTTTTTTTAACTCATGGTTCTTTTAAATACTGTACTATGTTTAGTAAGTGATATCGCCTTAAAGTTTATTATAATACCCACGGACATTTTTGAAGATCATACCTATGAAAGTCCTACGTGCAAGAATATACACTGGAGACTATTTAGGACCAGATCGTGTGAAGATAATAATATCCTTACCTTGCATAACGTTTAGATAATATATATGTAAAGGGAGAAAATAGAACCACGTTTGTGTTACATAAATACATAGCAGACCGGTTGACTTGGTGTTACGGATAAAACATAACTTAAGGAAAGTAATAAAATACATGTATTACTCCACTGTTTAATTAAACATCGCATTACAGTTGTACTACATATCAGTAGGGATCGAATTGTAACCGGCTTAATATGTGCGATCCTTCTAGCATCGAAAAAATAATGAAATTTGATTTAAAACAAGAGAATATGAAGATAGTAGCTGGGATTAAATATATGAATATTTATAGAAAGTTACACAAAGAGATCACTTTGACATTAGGACTCGTACACTCGGGTCCTGTTTTTATACATATTTTAACTAAATACTTTGTTATTTGCATGTACCTTTTAAGCAATAAACATAGCGATAATTTGTAGATACTTACCATCCGAATCTGAAGGAATATCTGAAAATAAAAATAAAATTAACCTGTGAAGTATAATCATGAGAAAGACATAGCCATTCAGCAATTAACACCTATTTATAAAACAGGCCGACAGACCGTCAGATACAGAGATAGAGTGACAGAACGAGACTCATATCTTGAAATTGTAATGTTTATGTGACTAAATTCACAAAAAAAGATATACGAAAATTATTTATCAATCTTGAAAAGGTATCATAAGGAGTCGAGTAAATACTCAAATAAATGTTTGATACATGGTTAAAAAAACATAGTATAGAAACTTAAAGCAGGCTATATCAATTATGAATACAAAATGTTTAGAAAATATGCAATGTGGTTTATACCGGCAGTACAAAGTCCAACTTGTGTGGCAGTTTTAAGTTGTTTAAATACAGTAAACGTGCTTTGGTGTTCTTAGGTAAAATTATATTATAGATTCATTATGTAATTAGAAGAATTATTCAATTAGCAGGAATTTCTATTATAAAGGATTTTAAGGAGCCTACATTTTTATGTTGCTGTGTAAAAAATGGTTTTTCAATTTCCGCAAGCCTTCGAAGAGTTTAAAGATAACATGAGAAGGTTTATATATCAAACAAGAAACAGAACATGTTTTTATCGCAATGTGCAGACGTAAAGGAATATTTGAACAAAAATAACACATTTCCATGTTATTGTTGCAGACCACATTTCCGCCTTTATGGCTTAATATCTGCTATCTCCATCTAATGTCCCTATATAATGTGGAATCTTCTGACAACATTTTATTATCCTTTATAAGTATAGATCATATATCATGAGTTTGTATACAAAAATATTACATAAGTGTATTCTCTGAACAACAGGGGCATGATGTGATTAGATCAAATTACTCACCAAAACAGTATGCACTGTCGGGTTTAGGCGAACCTGTAAGGAAATACCGGAAAGTACCTCCACAGTTCTTTATGAAAGTGTAATGAGCACCACTGTTAATACACGTGTTGGACGTCGCAGGATCCGTGATGCAAAGTTTCCGTAAATGATGTTTACCATCCACTTCCGGAAATGAGTCTATATGTAATGAACACAAAAATGATATCATTGCAACACCAGTTAGGTTTCCATATAGTTTACGTTACAAAGTGCTTATACACAGACGAACTTCAATGAATTCAATGTTACACAGACGAACTTCAATGAATTCAATGTTACACTTGACGAGTGGCATTGGACATTTTGTATTATACATGATGTATGGTAAACTATAGTTACAATGCTTGGGTATTCACTTTACCGGTTAAGCAAACGTACTGAATCAGTACCTATGAAATCCCGTTTAATACTTAAAGCAGACCACGGGTAATAATTCTTTTGATTTAATAAACTTCCGTCAGGTTTGTGCGAGTTTAAACGGGAAAAGTTTAGAATAAAAATCTGAGCACATTTAAAAAACGAAAAATACACAATATTGAATTCTTATTGGAGTATATTTAGTAAAATTTATCAAATGTATGGTTAGATGTCACTTTAGAAATTATAAAACCATTTGAAAATAGAGCAGTCAATATACGACGTCGGCAGCTATATGGAGGTAGTTAAAAACACAAATTACGTCACCTTTTATAATTTTAAACTATGATTTTAAATTTATCAATAAATTGTAAATAAGAGTGTTTAGTCAAATGATTTTTTCTATGATGACGTCATAATATCTGAAATCTATAAGGTTTTAGGCACAATGCATTCAAATTAAATTACAGCATACTGTGTACATCTAAATAATGATAAAAAAGCCAAACATTACTTAATATAGCTCATACGTTATTGTCCTACTTTATTTGTGATATGCTTAGACATACAAATATATCTACGTCACCATTCATCCATATTTGGTATTTAGCTCCACACCGAATGGGCGAGTCCAAATCTGGACTGTTTGTGACGATCTGGTACGGTTCAACACTATACCAGTTAGCAGTCAGGTGTTCGTCGCTTTGTATGACGTCAGTATTACCGGGTCGATGGGATTCTGACCCCGGAAGTGACGTTGGTATCGTTGCAGAACAGGGATCCATGGATATTGATAGATCTGTTCGTATAAAATATGACCTTTTTGTCTTAATCCTTGCAATTTTTTTCGAATCGTAGAAAATTATCATTACCAATCATTGGCTTGCTTATTATTAAACTAATACTATAAATGTAGCCATGTTCATATGTTATAGGCTATATCATGTTATTAAAACATCAATTATACATACATCTTTAACAAAAAGTTCCCAGAGATTCAAGGAAAATTCTTGGTGAAATCTAAACCATTTGAAGAATATATAGTAATCGCAGTACAATTGTAATAGAGCCTGGTGACATGTTTTTTGGAATCGGATGATCGCATTATCAGATTATTCCAAACCGACCTGAATGAGGTATCAAAAGAACTGAGCTCGTACAGTTTGGATTTGAGGTGTTTTGTTGTACTTAAATGTCTCACCAAAACAATAGGAAACAGTGTCATTCTCAAGTCCATATTTGCTACTGTTGAATGTTTCTAAGGCATAGACGCGGAAACTTCCACCATTATGGACCTCAATTGTAAAAGTATCTTTGCATGGATTGTTCGTGTCAGCGTCAGTAACACACATAGTTTTGTTATGAAATGAACCGTCGGCGTCCGGGAGGGTGTCTGAAGAAAGAAACAACACTATCATATCATTGTTCGTAGAAAGATATAGTGTTACATGTTTTGGTGTCCATTAACGGAAGAGGAATGTAATAAACAAACAGACAATTGCACCTGTATATTTGGTTTTAGATACGTTATGCCAAAAAGAATTTCGCTGCATTCTACAGCTGTTTCGTATTTCTAGGTCTCATCGGTGAAGCAGGAGGCGAGAATGTTGGAAATCAAAATTGTCTTAACTAAGGTTGAAATGAAAACGATGAGATGACAGGAGCTAGCTAATAGTGTGAACTAGCTATTTGTCTGAAACCTTTAATTGATGCCGAGCGATTGATTGCCTCGAGGGCTTAATACAGGAGACATTTCGTGTCTTCATGGTAAATACAACTACTCTTGATATCCTTACTTTACATCGTTTTCTCATTGCACTCCCAATATTGTCAGCAGATGAATAGAATATTGCAAAATACTACTCTTCGAAGTATCATATATTCATTACATGAGACCTTGTAAATTCTTAACAAATTTGAATAATGAAATTCCCATAAATACATTTGAAAAATAAATCTACTTACCATTCATCCAAATTTTCCGTTTTGCCCCGCAACCAATTGTTGTGGCATCTACCTCTGTGGTGACGATATCAAAGTACTCTCCCGCAGTGTATACCCGACTAGGTAGGGCTCTATCATCTATAACTTCTTCATCTGATGATACACTTCTCCATGCCAAGGAAGGCACTTCTTGGTATGATTCGACAGCTAATGAATGAAAATTAGTTAAATAATACATACCAATAGAAATAAACAATTTAGCAATAATTCTCTACATTGAAAGCTTCATTTTACACTGAAGAAGTCATGCGTACCTTACCATGACCCTATTACAATCTATCCCGTCTCCGTGTATTCCATAATTTAAACCTACTAACACTTAATATATACATGTGGAGACTCGGTGATGAATTGCACATCATACACTTGGTTTAGGAGGCATGATAGTCTAGTGGTAAGACGCCGGGCTCGTTACCGAAGGGTTTCGGGTTCAAGTCACGTCACGGCACTGTGTTGTATCTTTGAGCAAGATACTTTACTCCGATTGTTCAAGTCTACTCAGCTGTAAATGAGTACGGGGTTGGGCAGAGCTAAAATTGTTGAATGCTAGCTGTGAGCGTCGAAATGGCAGCACCGGATGTATGCTCCCTAGCGAGTTGAGAAAATATCGGCTGGTTGCAAAGGCCTATAACCACGGAAAATAATTTGTGAACCACTTTCAGACGACCTACGGACTAGCTTGGGATAAAGCAGTATATAAAGAACCTCGAATTATTATTATTATTATTATTTTAGTCTGGTGTTGACGCCATTGTTAAAGCGGTATATAGGAACCTCGAGTTATTATCATTATTATTATTACACTTCCGCGTTTTGCATGCATATCATATGTAATTACGATCTCATGTCGATGACCTCCTGTTTTTTTCGATTTTTTATACCTTTCTTGATATGTGGTCGTTGTTCTTCCTTTATTCCTTTTCTTCTATTTCAACTTACAACATTTGTATAGTTAATTGTAAAATATAATATTTTATTCACTGATAACAGGGAGTAATGCAGTGTAGAATGTTCACATTATGCATCATTTCATTGCAAATAAGAGTTACAATCATAACATGTACTACAGTATAATCCCCTTTTCAAACGTTACTAACTCCCCCCAGGATATCAGAACACACCTTGAGTTAATCAGCCTAATTGACATTAAACGAACATCAAATGTAAACGTTACTGGGTGGATGATGAATTGTACTTACTGTTATAAAGCAGTGGGACGCCTGTGGGAATCGAAACAGATATAAAAGATAAAATTAGTAAATGTACTATACAAAGTAGAATCTCGTTAGACTAAATAATTTAGTTTAAAGTTATAATGAGTGACCTGATCATGAAACAAGACCCTATTCATAGGAACGGCTTTTTTAATTGTAGCATGATATGTTACGACGATATTGTTTTCATGAAACTTTACCCTTGAATATAAACTGCTAATGTAAACGTTTCACAGGGTTTCAATCTACAGTAGATTTTCGTATGTGTCGTTCCTCCGGCGTAACACTACCTAATTGTCACGTGCATGTATATATCTATGGGGCAGATTATAGTAAAGTCAAGTGCTGTAAACATATATATATAATCTGCTGGGCTTTTCTGCCGTCTAGGGATTATACAGACTGGCTAGTGTTAAATAGTCACCGGTAATCACATGACGTCATCAATGGAAATCAGGTAAACAAGCAAATTGCCGATAAACTCTTAACAATCATGTTGATGTCATAAACGGGAAACATTGTACATGTACATTCAACACACCGTAAAAGCCGGAGTTGAGGGTATATATTATTAGCAGTCCTCTTGTAATCAGATTATTAATATTTAGCTTGTTAATGGGTAATATTTAATATAAAACAGTGATATACCACACAAAATAAAATAGTAGGTGAAAGATGGCAAATACAAAGTCGGAAATAGACAATAGTATGAAAATAACAATTATATTAAATTGTTAATAAGATTAGCTATTTTACCTGTCTTTGCCGCATTTCTGTAATTACTTACAGCTATATCAAGTTAGAATAATTTTATGGTTAAACATACGTTTTGTGCACATTTCGTTGCCGTCAATCGTTTCTGTCCAACCATCGCAGCAGGAGTATTCTGTGAAATAGTATGTGACAGCCTTGTTCCGACAATACAACTGGCTATTAAGAAAATCCAAACGATATTATGTATATGCAAATGTAACTTTTGATAAAAAAAATTCACCTAAGAAAGATACTGAATTAATAACCAATTACAGCATAAGTAAACAAATATTCAATACTCGTATTTTTTTTGTGGGTTTTCTCCGGGTACTCCGGTTTCCTCCCACACCAAGATCTGGGCCAATAAGAGTGGTTTACATAAGCTCAAATAAGTCGCTGCGAAACTGTTGTAAAATAGAAAAAAGTTCCTATTTGCAAAACCAAAAGGTCATCTGAAAACTGGTTTAACGTTAATATACCTAAAAACATATACTCATTTGTAATACAGTTTGTTACAAAATGTACGTCATGAGACAACCACTGTTATGAATACAGATGACTGATAAGAGGTAATTACATGACCACTTCAAAATCCCGTAAAGAGCTGGGAAACAAATCCAATCTGTCTCCCAAAACATTAGCTTGATAATCGACCCTCCGGATTAAACATGTCTTGATTTACAATCCTCGACTGATATCGGTTAGTTTTTTTAAACAATCGCAAAATATGTAAGCGTACGTTTTTTCTCTTTAGCAATAACAAGTAAGAGGACCCATGATTAAATCGCGGGAAAATGGGAGAACATAAACGACAGTTTAACACAAATTTGTAATGAAAAACACTGTTAGTATCGTATGCATCCATACAATGTACATTGGGGAATCTTACCTGTATTATTAATACAAGATATGTCCGTATCCATATTCAATATAGCATGCATACCTCTCATTTGCACATCTCATAACGTTTCATCTAATGTCAATATATAGGTCACCAACAGCATAGGTGAAAATTACAATCAATATCAATCGATATGATTTATATTTTCATTTTCATGTATTTTAACAATATAAAAACAGGAGTCTCCGAAGGCATGTGTCGCTCACCTGGATATCTGAGCAATCATGGCAAAATGTTCTCCAAATAAGATCCAAGGGAATGGGCACGATCCCAAGTCTAATCCTCGTAGCCCAACCATTTTATGTATGGTTATTGTGTGGGAATTCCAACTGTTTCCAAGCTGTGGCTTAGAAACAAGGTCCTTATGAGTTTGCCAAGGCCCCAGGGTCAATTTTAATAGCATGACTGCATTCGTCTCTTTATGCAAAGCAGATCTCATCCGT